>JAIFTH010000090.1:0-66490 GCA_019968535.1 Fragariocoptes setiger | reverse complement strand
AACACATGAATAAAGTACAACCTGTCCCATTCAAGCACACAGCGTCACATGCTCGTTCTTCTTTTATTCTTTTTTCATACTAAGTCTTTGGCACCCTTTATCTGTGTATGTTCGAAATAAATTTATGCTGCTAGAGAGGTCAAGCGTGTCATTGGGCCAATCATTGTCTCTCCCTCTTCGATTGCACTAAATCGATTAGTGGCTCCGTTGATAAGCGTCGATAAGACAAAGATCCGAGAATTATATTCAAGCGGTGCTAGTAGCGTCTAGGTGTGAAACCAAAAAGTATTGTCGACAGCTTACAAAATCAACGATTTCCAATAATGCAATTGCCGAAACAGTTTTTGTCGTTTAGCATTTGGAAAATCTAATTATCGATACACCTTGAAGTTATACTCGATTACTCAGAGAAGTATTATCTGAATGGCGAATAGTCCAATCACTACTTGACTTGAAACGTATTCAATTCTCAACTACACTCTTTTACATGTACATTCGCCTATCAGTAGCAGTTTCAGTAGCGGTAGCGATCATTGTATCAATTTTAGCCTCAAATAGTATAATGTCAAACCGTACTGTTGCTCTCGTTAGCTTTTCACTTTCGACTTTATAACTGTAACTCAATTACGTGCTTCATTCTCTCACATTCAACTGATACTACGTCAACGTGCGATACAACGATCACACGTCACAGTCACGTCGCTGTATCAAATTAACCCATTGACGCCAAAGATCGTTGCTTGTGGTAAATCATCTCGCTTGTGTGCACTACAAGAAACGAACGCACACAATTGAAAAATGTTTGCACTGACAATGGCTAGCTTGAAGATGTGAATGCTTAGCCATGGCTTTGATTCACCGAGTAACAAGAGCACTAGATGGTGAGCGACACGAATTGTGGCCGTTGTTGTTGTTGCTGCTGCTGTTGTTTCCGCCGCCAATGCTGAGACAATGTTTGGTCAGACCACGAACGAAATTGGCGAACTGCAGCTGAAAATCACTGACTAATCTTTGCCTCAGTCGCTTGCTCGTTCGTTCGAATAGTTTGATTGTGTGTCACGGCTAAATTTGTTCCAGAATTGGGCCATCCCTGCAAAATCACAACGAAACAATGTTACGTGAACGATGTTACGTGTTGTGTGTCATTGTACAATATGCTATATTAGATTTATCTCTCGTTATTGTTGTTGTTGTTGTCGTTGTTGTTATTGAAGTAGCTCAAGATGTTGCTTAGAAACAGTTAGTTATGTTGCACAAATGACTGCACTCAAGACAACATGTAAGCAGGCAAGTTAGTAAAGAATGCACTTAGCTTCGCTCTAACTTCCTTTGTTTTTGCAGTTTGCAGATACTGATAAAGTGTGACATTGTTGTCACCTAGGCCCATAAACATACTGGCAAAAAATTCAATGTTTGGCAAGCATGCACACATTCGTAGCGATACATCACAGCACGCCTGCGTATCCTGCGATACTCTCGTGATGATTGCAGTTTGTGTTGTGTTAGCTGACAGTGTTAGGAGTGACACAATAACTTACCAACAGCTCAGCTAGGGATATATCTATGAAATAAGCTTGAACTTAAATAAATAAATACTAACTAACCAACAATCGTTTTATTGGAGCAGCTAGCTTATGAAGTTTGAGTTGAAGCTGAAAGAAAGTTGGGCGCCACCAATTTAATCAAGATAATGAGTTTTATACTTTACACAAACTAACACAAACAGCTTGCAAGTGTAGAAGAATTATCGGGCGACCTTCTGAATAGTCTAAAACGTAAGGAACGCAGAGAATAAAGTAACCACAGTAATATTTGCTAATGATCTCTGTTGAAATTGAGACATAAGAATAGAAATAAAAATAAAAAGTTGCAGAGAAGCAGATCTTACAGAGACAAAGCATGGTATCCACCTGGTCTAACAGGTTGCCCCTACGACTAACTGCAAGCTCGGCAGGTGATTATCAAGGCTAACCATAGAAGCAGCTTTGATATCAATGTAAGATTGTTTCCATGTTTTGTCCCACTCCTCTTCTATGGAAGGTTGATAAAAAGAAAGTTTTCAATGACAATCGCTCACAAAAACGATCGTGATCGTTTATCTTGTTCTTGTTGTTAGTTGGAGTTGGTTGTTTTGTATTCGTTTCATTCATGTTCAAGATTTGCGTAGACACGTTTAGCATTCGTATTATTGCAGTCGATATCGTTGAGCATTTTGCAATCAAGTTTTGAACATTGCAAATATCGAATGCGATAGATGACAATGACAGAAACAAAACTGGCGATGACAAAAAAAGGGATGCTGTTGAAGAGCTCGTACTGTAATAGCCGAAATAACATTGGCCGTTTGCATGCAATCTCGCGAAAGAAAAGCTGGGACAACAAAGCAACGCCGTTCCATGAGCAAGTGAGCAACAAATCCTACAACGAAAGCACCTACGTGATACCAGCCAGTGACAGGTGGTCAATTTGTTCACTAAGTTTTCTGTGTGAGGTCAAGTTTGTTTGAGTATGAAACTTTTGCTCAACAACGACGCCAATCTCTGGTGATAGCTGGTGCCTTGAAGGTTGTTTGAATAGGTTGATGATAACAATGCTCACTATTGCAATTTGCAAAGATGAGCGCAAACAAAGCGCATCCAACTGGAGAAGAAAGTATTATTATCCCATTGTTGTTGTTGCTATTTCAGTTTCCCAAACGAATAACGTGAACTATGTGTCGAGTTCAGTTGTTTCGCCTCTCTAGAAGTAGCTTGTTATGCTAGCACACAACATTTTGTCGTTTTCACACATCAACATTGTTGATTCAACAACCAACCAACTGACTGACTGATGAGCGCCCACGCATTTAACCTTTGCAGAGCTTAAGGTGAAAACTTAGTAAACTCTCTGAGAGCTGTGAGCGTGAAGATTTGAGATGGAGAAGAAGAAGAGGCAGTAGTCAATTCAATAGACGTTTCAACTGACGACTCGGTAGTAGTTGATGACGATGTAGCTTACCAGCGATGTAGCACCAGCGGCCATAGGCGATCCATGAGCAACTAACAACAACAACGACGCCGAGGTCCAAACTCAACTACACTTAACTCGTAAACTTGATGAAACCATCCTAAGATGATGCAAACTCTACACTAGCAAATTTTCGTGCAATCAGCAATGTTTACTGTGCAATTTTATGCGTTTTTCGACTCCTGACTAGCTGACTCATTGAGTCAATGTCGGCCGACGACGGCCCTTTGCGAAGCTTTTGCACAGCAAATAATGATCTAAAATAAATAAACAAGCCATCAGTAACAAATCATTTCGTTTGACAGTAGCGTAGTCTATTTTCAAATTGCAAATTGCAAATTGTGCCAGATTGGTTCCTGGCTAAGATCTGCCAGTGAGTGTGCTGTATCTCTTGCTTGTCATTTCACGCCTCTGTGACGATTATTTCGTCTCTTCGTATGACTCGTCGTCGTGTGCAAAACTAATCATATCGTAGTTAGTTATCCTGTCAGTTAAAGCCAGTTTAGCTTGGTGACAAGTTTATTTAAGCTGAGGTTGTTCACTTGAGATGACACTTGACCAGCTGGCTGTGAACTTGACGTCATTATTCAAACAAGTTGACAAGTGATGTCTGCTCTGATCAAATTGGCTCAAATAAAATTCTTATAGAAAGCACTACAAGAGCTGCAACTCCTTGCTTGCATGTTTAAAACTTGTCTCCTGGAAATACACTTTTGTTTGATACTTTGATTCTGGAATGTAAGTGTTTCTGTCTGACTGAGACACACTCTTTGCAAACGTGATCCATGTTGTGCTGCCATTTTCATATTAATCTTTTGACACTAACCAAGTTTTACTAACATGCGCACATTCACACGGTGTCTGACAATGTGACGTGCAATTTCTAAACTCAATGATCGCTAATTGGCACCTCGAGCTCTGCTGTCTTCAACGTTAAGCGTCACAATTGAGGCACACGAATTTCTTGCATTCAGTTCAATTACTAGTGGGAAATATTAATAACAAATTGTGCTGTTCACATTTCTCACACAGAAAATGTTGCTGCAGTCATAGTTTTGCAAACCTCTAACAAGAAACTAAGAACTAATACTAATGTACGACGTAAGACGAGACGGCTCGCTGGTCGTGTGACTGACACTTCCATAAATCAACTTGACTTGACTCGACTAACACGTGTTTCGTTGTTGTACCCGTGATGCTCGTGTCGTGCTTCACTTTGATGAATGCGCTTGCTTTGCCGATATATTTACCGGCCATCTTACTGCAGCTACAACTTGAGTTTGCTCTCTTTCATTTTGATGTAAATTCATTGCAAGTGCACTTGCAATGAATTTTGTAAATCTTTAACCCGAAATAGACAAGCAAAGATGGTAAAAAGAACAAGTAAAACTATTCTTCTTCATAGAATGCACCTGTAAGTTATGCCAAGTGCAAGAGAGAAAGCTAGTGCTTTGTGTTACACACATAGCACGAGCAGGAGAACACGAGCGAATAGAACGCGAGCGTACGATAAGATGTATTGGAATAGAATGTGATGCAGCGACGACACATCAGGTGGTCGCAATATCAAGCAACCAATTGGACCGACTGTCGGACCTGCAAGACGGACGGACACAAGTATTGCAATTGGGATTCGTTCTTTCTTCATTTCTCGTTGCATTTGTTCTTCTTTCATTTGGTTCTCAAGTTTGTCTACTTTGCTTCATTATCCTAACTTTAGCTGCCAAAGAAAAAGATAAAGCAGACCAAATACATCGATGTAGTGCCGCACGAGCTACGTTTGTGCGGCTAGCAGTGTCGGAGTTCAAAAGCTAACACTGAATGCAACTATTGAGCTTAGTGTTCATGTAGAATAGGTTAGTTTGGCATTAAACTGGGAACAGGTAAATACACATATTCAGGTAGGCGCACACACCAACACACGTAGGCAGGCAGGCACGAGCACAGGTAAGCATTAGAGCAACACAGGCAAGAAAAGTCATTGGTCGTGTTTGTGCGTTCGAGAACTTTTTCTTTCCAACTGCATTGTTCGTTCCTGTCGCCATCAGGCCATCGACCGGGCATCATCATTGTTTTTTTGCCCATCAGTTTGTTTGTTTGTTTGCCTGGTCGCTTGTGTGCGGCTATGCTTTTGTCCCTTGTTTGTGCATTAACTGCGAATCTTCAACAGTAAACAAAGCAACGGTGAACGCTCTATGAGCACCAATGTTGTCATGAAGAACGCAAAAAGTAACTGTAAAGATAACGGTTGATCAAGTTTCATCTCTCGGTTTGTCTCGACCAATCTCAATTGATCGGTGCATTGTTTGACTTTTTTCTTTAGATTCTTATGTTTTATCGAAAATCGAGTTTTTCACTCAATCTTGCATAGGATTGCTTTCACAAATTCATCAAAATTCTTTTCTAAGATGAGAGCGTCATTTACGATCAACATTCCACGCATACACACACGCATAAACACACGCGACGAACGGCAACCACAACAACTTGGGTGGCATATCAAATATCCTTTCTTCAATTATTCCTTCCAACACCCTTTCAATGTTCAATGATTTGCGATTCCAGGCTTCATGTGTGTGTTCGTGTCTCACGCATAAAATGAAATAAAATTGTGCTATTTCAAGAAGCAACAAGTTAAATGTTGCTTGGAATGTTTACCTTAAAAATGCCAACATCCACTTTTTCGTTCTAATAACGTTTGACAGCACACCAAACTGAACTCACTCATTGAAGCTCGTCAGCTGATCGCCAATTATCGTGCATAAAATTGCAAGTTCGTGTGAAGTAAAGTTGAATTATTTAAAAAAGTCACACGTGCACGGTTGATCGAGTGATGCAGTCGATCGATCAATCAATCAATTGCACAGGCATCACACAAGCACAATTAAATGGTTAGTAGATTGGTAAACAAACAAGTACCTGTACATGAGCAATTATTGTCTATGATGAACTCGTTCGTTTCGTCGTTTGACTTGTCGTTGTTTCAAAGAGCTGTTCCGATGTGAGTTTGATTGAAAACTCCTTATGCTCACGAAAAGCTACCTTTTTCATGGAAAAACATCATTCAAAACCATAGTTGACTTTCGATCGATAAATTTTTAGTACTAATCAAGTTGTCAAGGTGTACTATCGAGCTTGGTGAGAGTCAATTTGGATGTGAAAAAAACACACTCACTCACGCACACTCGCAAGATGGGTTTTGTTTAATTGCTCATGCACCCACGAGCTAGTTGTTGGTATCTTAGTTTGTTCAGTTAGTTGTGACTGTTATTTTTTCTTTTTCTTTTTCTTTTTTGTTTTGTTTCATTTTGCTTCAGTGTCTCACACAACGTTTGATGTTTGATGATGTTTGTGCACTCGTGTTGCAACCTTATTGCTGTAATTGTTGCTACACTGAAGGCAACAGAAGCAGTAGCAACATCAAGCTACTGAATGCATCATCGATCATTACAGATGCACGCGTATTGTCAACAACAACAAGAACTCAGCACAAGACCAGACAAGACAAGGGCTAGCTCGAGATAGCGCTCGATTGAGTCATCTTCATCAACGTCGTCGTCATCGTCGCGCTTGTCATTCGCCATTGACGCCAAGACCAGCTTCGATGGTCCGGGACAGCTAATAACACACACACACACAAAGATTTGGTTGCAGAAAACTTGGCCCTAATGTTGTTGATGTCGATGTCAGTCGTGGAAACAGCAGCTCGTTGCGTAGAATTACAGCCCGAATGTTACTCGTCCCTTCATTCATCTCCTTGTGATGCTCGATTGTGTTCATTCGTCGAGCTAATTGTACATAGTTGGCTCGAATGCAACGAGCATAGACAATAGCGGCCATAATAATGGCCATGATAATGTTTACAACTGTCTCATTCTTGCAATTGTTTCGCTGTCTTTGTTCACACTATGAAAGATTGTACAAGTTAAATAGTAGTTCTTTTCTTCTGAGGAAAAAGATAGTCCGAGATTGTCTTGTTTAGTTTGCGCCTTCGAGCACAAATGAACAGACTGTTCGACTGATGCTATCAAGAGTAGACGATTCTATTGAGCTGATGTTGTTTGTAAACAGCCAACAATAAAAACAACAACTAGAGAAATGATTGATAAACTGCTGATACCGATTGAGGTCCAACAAGAGACATTTGTAGATAAGCATTTTTTCGCACAAATTGGCGCCCCAAAATTGGACTCCAATAAACCATACGAACTGTTGGCCAGCAGCTCGTTAGACTGTTTGATTGTTTCATGCTACTTTGATCTTACTTTCAGCAATCTTTGCCTCGTTATTGCTGCTATCAAATATGGATGCGTTTGCTTATGTGGATCTCCGCATGTTCGTTGGCCAAAAAACAATCATTATATCTACAAATGAATCTTTTCGGTATCACGCGCAATATTACACATACATAGACACGGACGTAATAGGAATGCTGACTCAGTATTGCTGAATGTGTTGAGTGTAAATGTAATATAAACAGCTACAACAACAACACTTGAACCATGAGTTCAACTTGTTGGTGACGCCCACGCACGACAGACACATGAGCATTGGACACGTCAGAAGCGTTTATAAACGGTAAGAAGTAATGACCACGAACAACAAGACAGTAGAGGAACTCTGTTCAATTCAATGAATGAGTTTAGAAGCAATTTAGATGAAGATTTAGATTTAGATTTAATTTGTGAATTTAAATTCACATTAAGGAGATGAACATCATTTTTGCAACGAAAACTTGGTCGCTATTCTTGCTTGGTCGATCTCACAACATCATATGATTTGTTTTATGTTTGTGTGTGTGTGTACCAATGAAGGAGCGTAAAACATAACTTAACTAACTGTTCGACAATCAGCATTAAACCAACTACTGTAGCTACTAAAAAATAGTTAGACAGTCAAAAAATCCATTCAAGAAAATTCCAGACTGAACTAAAGTGAATGCCGAACCCGAGAGTTGGCCCAACTCTATTTGTTCTCTTGTCTAGCTTGTGAGTTGAAATCGCATCTTCTTTCTGTCGAACTCTACTAGCACAATATTGTATATATATATATATATATATATATATATATATATACACAAAACTTGATGGACATTCAAAGTTGTTCTCTTATTTATAATTGACATGACGTGACGCGACATGACATAACATGGAATAACACACACACACGGCCTAGCTAGGCATCACATAACATACATAGTACTAACAGTGAGGACTGTAGTAGAAAGGAAGGAACTACTGTTGACTGCTGGCTACTTACATACACACGCTAGTTGCGGCGCTAATTAGTTGGTGTGTTAATCGTTAGCTCGATAATCAATTGGATTTGTTGTAAGTCTCAGTTTGTTTTTATGTTCGTTTGTGGTGCATCGTCAATATACTTGTTCTGACTGTCTATTTTAGTAGATTCGAGTCGGAGTTTTTGCCGATGGCTTGCCATTGAGATAAACTAAAAAAACTACAAGCCTAAGATTTCGCCCACAACATTTTGTTGAGCTTTTTTTGCATCAAACACGCATATGCACACGCAAACGGGCATAGGCATATAGAAAATGAACGATGATCAATAACGAACGACGACGATGACGACGACGTCAAAGAAGCCAACTCAACTTGAAGCCCAATGCATAACGTGTAAATATACATCTACATGTAAACATGAACGAACTTTATTACAAGCTTGTTTCTCACAAGCGAGCGCTTGTCGAGCTTCTTTGAGATAGAAGAAGAGAGAGATAGCAAGCTCGACGTCGGCTTAATTTGCATAAATCTCTCTATCCTAAACCAGGTTGTGCTCTGCTATGACTTGATTGGTGTGTTGCTGTGAGGCACCTCTTGTGTTTGCATGCGTGTGTCATAACAAATCCAATCCATGGATGAATGGATGAATCAACTTGCAATCGGAGTGAATTACGCAACTTCATAGCACGTAATCTATGTGTACACGTCGGGTAATTGCTTGCAGCATCTTTTTGTGAACACAAGCACACAAATTACAGTCAAGTGATCATTGAATTCAATCATTTTTTTCTCTGTCTCATTCATTCATCAATGGGCTGCTAATATCACGAGATTTCATTCGATTAGAGTGATTCTAACACATGATAGTCGTGAATGAATGCATACAACAGCAAATTCTATGAATATCACGGGCTGCTCTCCATCTCACACTAATGACTGCTCAATGTTATGATGCAAGTCGTGCACATGGTGCCCAGCTGCACTGACTCTCGACAGCTAGCGAATGTTAGAGTTGTTGATGTGTATGAATGGCAAATGAATGCTAATTGTATGGATCTGTTGGCCAACAGATGTTTGTTATGATGATTACTGTTGCTGTTCCTGCCGCTGATGTTGTGAGTGATTGTTGTGTGAGTTCGTGAGAGAACGAAAAAATTACAATGTAATATGAATTGTTTCCTGATTGGTGACAGCGGAGTGGTGATATCACTGTGAATTAACCAGAAGTCAAAACTAACTTAACAATCGACTCAAATCAAGATCATAAACAGCAGCGGCAACGGAAGAAACAGAAACAATGATCAAAATGATAACAATAAAAAACTCATTATTTGTTAACTTGATAAACTTTTCAACTCGAATGAATGGAATAGCCACTTGAGTGTTCAGTAGAGAGTGTGTGTGTTGGTAATTACCATTCTATTCATTGCCTTAAGTTGATCAAAATACTCTATTATGTGATAGCAATGCTAGCACAATTTGTCACAAAAAATTGTCGACAATAGAGGCAACTTTTACACTGTGTGAGTGTCAGATAGTAATTAAATTTGATTTGACATTTTTTGCACGTATTAACGTAACGACGTATTTTTATATTGGCGACGGGCAGTGTGTGTGGCGCTGAAATTTTGCAGAACACTAAACAACGAAATATCTTCATCCTCTTGACTATTGCTTATGAATTAAGCTTATTTTCGAATGTGATTGGTAGTTGTTCAACAATTAATTGTCAGTCGAATAGAGGGAAAAATAATTATTTGTTTCATGGAAAGACATAGAATTAGCACATTGATTTTGGAGATATAAAAGCTTTTGCAAGCGTTTTGAGTGACGGTGTTTTTATTATTAGTATCATTATTGTAGTACACGATTGGAAAGTCACTGTTTAGTGTGAATCTGTGTTTGTGTCATCATTGTACGATCTTAAAATGATATTACAATGATTGTAGCAAACTAATTTAATGGAACGATCGCAAAGAATAATTTATTTCGGAATCATTTCATCACATGCGATCATCAGACGAACATGAACGTGACCGTGAACACAAACACGAAAAACACGAACAAGTGAGAAGAGGATAAAACGAAAGCTACTCAAATTTCAATTCAAACAATATCATCGACATAAATAATTGATGGTCAATATCAGATCCAAATTGGATTTGAATTTGTGTGTGTGTAGGTAGGTAATTCTCACTAAAGTCATTGTGTTGGTGTAAATGTAAGTGTCATTGCAAATAACTATGACACTGTTTGTATTTTAGGGTATAAGGTGAACCTGTTGCTGCAACTTGCTTCTGCGATTCGAATTCGAATTCCATTGATAGGATCGTTTTGTTCCAATTTGCATCTCCAACGATGGTCTAATTTGGATGACATACGATTGTCACTGATGACTGTGTACTTAAGTATCTAATGTGTGCCTGTTTGTCTGTCAGCACGTGCTGTGTGAGGCCTAATTGAGACTCTCAGATTGAGATCTAGTTGTCTTTGTGTTTGTGTTTGTGTCTGTGTTGATAAGATTCGCTGAGCAAATATCATCGTTGCTGTTAGTGTTTGACTGTTGCATAGCCACCGGCTTTTTCGGTTCACTGTATTGATCGTCGCTGTCGACTATCGACAGTTCGTCCGTTGATGACACGTCGGGCGGCGTGTCGAGTGAGGCGCGCGGTGCCGGATGCTTGCGTAACAGGTGCAATTGTTTGCTGATGGCGCGCCCAACGTCGGCGCTGGCCGTAGCAATCGGCCGCCGGAAGTCCGTGGGCCACTCGTCGCGATCGTCGTCGTCAACGAACGGCGTCGACGACGACGATGGGTGTGCGTGCAACAACAGGGGCGTGTCAACAAGCCCCTCTTTCTGTTGTTGCTGTGATTCGATTTCGTGCGAGCCGCGAATGGTCGCGTAAATGGGCGACGTTGCGCGTGACGAACATTTCGAATTGTACTTCATCAACTTGTTGTTGTTGCTACTGCCACCTGATATCGTTGAGTGGTCCACCGGAAGTACCGGCGGCCTTAATTGCTACATCGGCTGATTGCCTGCTGGACTGTGATGACCACTGCTGTGTGTGCCGTGCTGGCCGATGCTGAGCTGGGCGTAGTCGTCGTGGAACGTCGTCTGTGTGACGCTCGAGTAGACGGGCGACGACAGGTGCCGACGTTTGTTGTGACGCCGCTCGAGCGCTCGTCGGCCGGCCACAACGACATACACGAGCAGCACATTAACGAGCACCAGAATGACAATGGCACCGATCACTGGCACCACAAAGCGTCGATCGACAAGCATATCGACGAAACGATACTCGTTATTGTTGTTGTTACCGTTGCTGTTGCTGTTGTGAGCGTGATGTAGACTGTGAACACGCATTGCACCCGCGTGCTCGCCGCCCACACCATTGTTTGGTTGCTCAACAACAATGTCAAAATCAAACTCTGACGGCTCAGTTCGGAACGGATCGTCCAAAGGCATCGGCGTTGTTGTTGTTGTCGTGGTGCTTGTGGTTATTGTAGTTGACTGTAGTGTTCTCAATGAATTAGTGATTTGATTTGATGTGCGAGCTTGTTGTGTTCCAGAAACGACCAGCGACCTGTTCGAGACATTGGTGGTGGCAAGTGCAGCACCTGTTGCGAGCTCGCTGCCATCATCGATGGTACTGACGCACGGGGCTAGCGGATCCGGTCGCCAGCTCTGCTGGAAAATGTTCGCCGATTGATAATCGAAGAAGCACGTGCGCACCTTTAGTGTGTCACGTGTGTCGCTAAACACAAAATCCGCGTAACAGGTGTACACTTCGTGGGTGTGATTGCGCGACACCAGGCGTACGCGCGACGGCAAGCGCTTGGGTGCGGCGCATCCATGTCGATCGTACCACAGCAGGACTCCGCGATTGGCCAGTGCCACGCGCTGTTCGCTCACCAGACGCACCTGTAACCAATTGTTGTCGGACGTGAAGCGCGCCAACGGTCCCGCGTTGCTCGTCCCATCAAAGTCAGAATCAACGTCAGAGTGCGACGACCAATTGTCTTGACAAATGGTCACGTTAGCACGTCGACGCCACACGTGTGCCAGCGCACGCGACACACCGTTGCTCGTGCTAGCCATTGCTTTTGATGAGTCACTTGAGCCTCGATTGAGATTGACTTTATTGTTGCCCACAATAATTAGCTGATCGGCCGAGTCACACGATTGTGTGTCTTCCGCCAACAGCGTTGCTTCATCGTCATCGGTGCTGAGTGGTGGCCCGTGATCTAGCTCATTGGGCGCCCGTTGGTCCGCGCCGGAAGTCGACGCCAATGCACCAGCATTGTCGACAGCATTGTCAGGTGTCAGCGCCGCTTCGGTCAGATGCGACTTCTCTGACGTGAAAGACGACGACACGGCCAACGACACGTCCAACAGAGTGACACTGATCTGTTGACCCACAGGTGCGTCTAAGTGCCACGCACATTGTGCACCCTCAGGTGTTGCGTAGAAATTTGGATAACCAGGTGTGGCAATGAAACCGAACGGGACACTGTTGGCTGCTGCGGCGGCGGCCGCAGCCGTCGCCGCTGGATTGTTGGCAACGGCCACGCCCACGCCTGCGCCAGCCTGCGTGGCTGCCGTGTTCGTGTTGCAATAGCGCGTGAACAGGGCCTCGTCGACGCACAGATAGCGCACGAACACGTGCCCGGGCTTCAGACGAACACACTCGGGCCACACGTGGTCGTGGTGACGCATAAAGTGGCACTGCGTACGACCCGAACATTTGCGCGCAAACGAGACGCGCATATCGTCGAAACACAACGGCTGCTTAACCGGCTGTTTGGCCTCTTTGGCTAATGATTGATGTGCTACTACCGTTGTGGTCGGCGTTATCGGATGGACACCAATAGATGGCGCTGTGGTCGCGACGGTGAGACGCGGCTCCAGCCACCACCAATCACCAACAACACTACTCACATTCGTCAAGGTCGTCAATGTAGATGGCGCTATGGTCGGCGTTGATGTGTGCCGTCGCATCAATTGCACCAATTGTGATATGCTCAATGTTCGCTCCAATGGCGCCACTCGATGACACACACGGTCGGCGTACAAATCCGAATAATAAGCTTCTAGAATCACTATTGTTGTAGCTGGTGGCGTTGTTGTGGCGCTGTCATCTTGACCTGATGATGATTGGTGTGCTGCTTGGGCGAGAGAGGCGGCGCCGGCAACCGACGACAACGGACGTTGGCACGTTAGCTCGAGATCATTCACTTGACTGATGGGTTCGCACGCAATGCGATGCTCCAATCTTAAGGGCTGATGTTGCTGCCGGTGCTGCTCGTCAATCGGTGCGCCACCAGCATCGGGTGTGGCCAACAAAGATGGGGCGCAATAGACGGCGCCCCATTTCTGATTGTTATTATTACTTAATGTTGTAATTAACAACAACGATAACAATGGTAACAGCAACAACAATCTATTTACAACATTCTGTGACTCTTTGCTCACAAACATATTTGCTCTAATATTTGTTCTTCTTTTTGTGAATTTATGACGCTGATGATCATTCGCTGATGTTTGTAACCTTAACGGCAATGATGAAGGTAAAAGTGGAGCTAACGTCGTCATTAATTGTGATGATAACGATGTTGTCGCTGTTGTCGTGACCACTGCCTCTGTCGGCTGTGTTATTAATGCTGATTCAGATTCATATTCATATGCTAACAATATTGTTGGTGTCCTGCTTGAATCAGACGATATAATTGTGCACGTGCCGTCGAACACCTGGCACCTGGCACGTGCAAATCTCATTCTGTCTATGTCTTTCTTAATCGATGTTCTCATATTTGTTGTTTGTTGTTATTCAAATGTCGTTCACTTCAGCTAAAGACACTGCCAAAGCCAACATTTGTGATACGATTTCTGATTGTTGGACATTTTGTTGCAATGTGCTTTGTTAACGTTCTAGATTGATAACGTAATCATTCCTTTCTTGTCTATTTTTGTTTTGATCATTGAATTTTGTTCTTGCTTGTTGTTTCAGTCATTTGGCGACATGCAACAATAATAATATTAACAATATTTTCGTTGAAGGCAACTATAATTTGTTAGAGAATATAATTGGTTAGAGCAGGAGTTTGAACAGCTGCACACACACAGTCATTGGCAGCTTATTATTTATTGATCTTTTATTACGTTCGCGGTTAGCTGGCCCTCAATCGCCCGTTGAGCACAAACGATTGACCAGCTGCTGCCACTGACTCTGTTTATATTATTGCTGTGCTGTGCGTGCACTGCACGTTGTTCACTGCGTGCGCGTGCCAGTGTACGTGTTAGCGGCAAGCGACGAGAATAGCTAGCTTGCCAAATGTGCGCGTGTGCGTAAGTACTCCTGTCTGTTCTTGTCGCCGTCGTCGTCGCTGCTGCTGCTGTTGTTGTTGCTGTTGTGTAAGTGCTTGCTGCTCACAAGTCAATCGTCAAAACATCGTAAACACGCGCTCTGACGCCGCTCTAGTTGTTGTTGCTGTCGTTGGTGTCGTGTTGAATTGAATTACGTGTCCACAAATGTTAGATCACACACTTGTACCTGACACCGTTTGACACTTTATGTTGCTCTGCTGTGTGCAAGCTTGCTTTGTCTTGATATTATTACTATTATTTCCTTTCCTTAAATAAGTTGTTGCTCTCGGACTTTTGTTAGATGCTTCTAAGTTGAACTAAATAGCATTTTTCAAGTGAAAAACTTTATTCAATACTTCATTTACTTGCCAACAAGTGATGCAACCAGAGTGTTGCAAAATGTTCTGTGCTGTGTGTGGGGTCTGCTGTTGTGACGATCAGTCGGTGTTAACCACTGCACAATGCACAGAAGCCGGTGTTGATTGTTTTCGTTCTCGCTGTTGTTGTTGTTTCGATTCGTCGCCGTTGGCTTCACAATTGGCTTTGACTCACTCACTCACTCGCACTCGTTGCACACACACACACACACACTCACACTCACACACACTCGCCAAACACATCAAACCTTTACTCTGCCACTGCAACGATGTAATTGTTCGCTGTGGTGGGATGTGTTATGCTACGATATTATGTGTGCGTGTCTCTTGCTTTCCTATTCAGCTTTGGTGCTGACTTTGATAGAATTTAGTGTGCACTACACACACGTACAACATACCGAACAACGCCATACGTACAGCGCTGTACAGCAGTTGTTATACTACGTAGTGTTAGCCTGTGCCATTGCTATTGCTATTGCCGCTGCTAGTGTTAGTGCCAGTGCTAGTGTGGCTCATGGCCATACAAACAAGCAATGCAAAGGAAAGCAAAGTGCACACAACTACAAGCAAGCAAGTGACGAACAAGCAACGAACGAGCAAGCCATTGGTTCAGTTCGCTGCTGTGCAGCTAACATTTCATCGTCGTCGGTGTCGTTAACGTCTGCCGTTCACGTGTACGTACTGTATGGCTTCGATGTACGCATGCGCTCTATGAGCATCTAAGGCTCGAGCGCCATCTGTCGATCGCGGCAAGCGATAAGTCAAGTTACAACACGAAAAATGATAATAATAAGAACAGCCAAATTGATCAACGAACAAACTGATAAAGCAAACAGATGAAGTCGTGAGCAATCAACATTGACACTGCTTGGACATGCGAAAACTGTGGTAAGCAAAACTCTTTGATTTAGCAGCAACAACAACAAACAAATGGCACGAGCGAATGTGAAAAGTTGGCATCAACATTCAATTAGAGATTCGACTCGACTCGAACGTTTCTATGATTGACCGTAAACTCTTGAGTTTATTCTTTCATACAACTCTTTCTCTCTTGGATGGTTACAATAATGGTTGCAATAATAGTAGAAACAGTCAAAGTTGATAGCTGATAGTTGAAGCTGAAATGAATGATAATAATAACAAAGCAAGCTATAATGGAAATAACAAAAGTTTTAATTTGTGTCCTTAATTTGCAATTCAAGCACATCGAAACCAACAGCCTACAACATTGTGCTGCAGTAGCTGTTTGCCAAGTTCGCCCTCACAACTTTGAAAATACATCAACAATTGATAGCGCACTATTGCGCTAACTAAAGGGCTATTCGCAGTGGCGTCGAGATGAATTGTTTGTGTGCTCGGGTGTGCGTGTAAGTCAAGGGTTGGGCGCTTCTTCCGTTCGTTCGTTCGTTATTACGAGTAAGCGACGTTGGCACGCCGAGCTAACGACGTGCCAACGTCGTCGGGCGCGGTTCGCTAGACAACAGTCAGGCAGACAAATCATTATTATCATCATGAACGAAACACAATGTCGATTTGTTACGCATATCGCATATTGTAGGCATGCGTTCGGTTTAAATGACAACAGCAGCAGCAACGTGCTATGTAGTGTGTGCGATTGTCGTTGAGTTTACACAACAACAACAAATTCTGAACGTGTGAGACACAAGCGTCGGCAATCTGGCCGGATTTGCGCTTATTGGCGCCACGACGACAACAACCGACGATGATGTCGTCGTCGATGTTGGTGTCGATGCCGATAACGACAACGATCGACATCGCTATAGCAATGGCATCAGCAACAATGGCAACAATGAGCATCGGACTAGTCGGATGAGTGAAAGAGCAAGAGCGATACAAGAATGTAAACTATGGTGACGAAATTGGCGCCACCATTGTTTTTGTTTTTGAAATGTGACTGACTTGAACCGCGAGCGTTGACTTTATGACGCCACTCGGTATTATTGCGCGCTTCGGTGTGATACAGTTACCAGAGCAATGACGAACTAACTGCTAGCGCGCGCACTTTATGCCGCGCAAGGAGATGCTCGCGATGCAGCATGCATTATGTAAGTACGCAGACAAAAGTGTCAACGTCAGTAATAACGGATGCGACAGATTAAATTTCTTGCCAGCCAGCACTTTGCCTGCTTCCTCTTTAGCAATATCTTAAGATTTTACTTGTTCCTCCTGCAAGTTACATTGGTAACTAGTGATAATTGTGTGCGTCCATTAGCTAATGTTGTGCTCTCATTCGCAAAATTTAGTAAAATATATCTGCTGTGCGACATAAACATAATATCGCACTATTATGTTGACCTACAAACTAGACGCTCGATAGAGGCTTGACCGACGCATGTCGTAATTCAACACGTTAATGTGTGCTGGTGTGCGTGCGTGCGTGTGTCCAACACTCACGCACATGGTATTTAAGCTTGCGAGTGTGTTCGGTGTGATGAAACAACAGCGCTCTCAATGACAATGCTGTACGCTTGTGCGTTGCAGTTGCGAACGAATCTATTGAATGTATCAGCCCAACTGATAACTGCAGTGACACTAGCTCCAACCGGAGAACTAGCGTGGTTGCGAAACAGAGGATCAGAGAACTAGCGAACTTTCGACTGACTGACTGACAGAACAAACTTGAAAGATATAACGCCATCTTGTTGCTCGTTGTTCGTTATTCTCTTTGTGTGCAAGCTTCACGGGTAGGGTACCGACCGTATACTCTGTGCACATTCGCTCTGCTTCGCTCCACATAGCGTTGCGTCTGTGTAGAGTGTGAGCGTCTGCCAAAGTGAGTGACAGTGTGACTGTGCGTGCGTGCGGTTAAACAAGAATCATCTCTTGTGCAATAAGTTTTGACTTTCAACTGCTTGCGTGTGTCGCACAACACGCGCATAAATATTGTGCCCATTGATTGTTGGCATTGTTCGATTTTGTGTCACCAGTTGTTATTTTCAGCTTGTAGCTATTGCATGCGGCATCTCGACATACAATAGCTTTAGCAACCAATAGTGCGGTGGTCAAATTACATAGCACAGTGTCGGTTAGTGGAGTTGTCGCTGTGTTTCCGGTCAAATGGGATGCGGCGCGTGTGCTGCACACGCGATCGGCACGGGCCAGCAACAAACAGCGCAAAAACAAACAAACGAACGAACGTCGCGAAGAACTAAAGAACTGAAAGCGTACTATGCGCAATTGGGCGCCATTGAAAAAGCTAACGAACGAAATACTTCAGCGAACTTCATGCAGCTGTTAGCGCAAGTAAGTTTTAAGCTTGAGCACATTGCCTTCTCTCAGCTGATTATATCTCTCATTATCGTTTGCTAGCAAAGCCGATGAATGAGGAAAAACGATCGACGAGCAGTTCAAGAACAATTGCTGCTTCTTCTGTTGCTGCAATATTTGCTTGGTGTTTGATTTGTTACAACTCTCTCGCTCTCTTTGGTTTCATTACATTTGCTATACAATCGATTGCTGTTGCTTTTTGTGACCAAAGAAAGTAGCGCGAACATTGATCGAACTCTGCTGCTCCCAGTGTTGCAAAAGCAGTCGGTTTTTGGTGCCGCAAATGTTGCCAATAGTAGATATTGACAAATGCCAGATGCTACAGTATTTCGTTCGTCGAGAGTCCAATACAGCCAACTGTTAACACTGTTGGAAGCTAACAACCCACCGCGGCTAACTTTGCCATGTGCGTCCATCAGCTCTAGGTAGGTTTGCCGCGTGCATAATAATCTGTGCGCGTGTTTCATTGAACGACCAACCAGGCCATCTGCTCGCTTGATCACTCGCTTCGCCCGTTTGCTTTGGTCGAATATTTCATCTTAAGAAGAAGGACATTCGATATGGCATTCGATCGGTTGCTGTTGCCGTAGTTGGTCAAACGAACGAACGAAAAAGCACTCTCAATGGCAGTCAACACTTTTCATTGGCACAAGCACACATTATTTTTTTATTGAGTGCGACAAAAAGGTAAGAAATGAAAGGAAATCGAGAGAGAGAGAGAGAGAGAGAGCTGTTTTTGCCTCCTTCCTTAAATCTTGCAAATGTTTGCTGTCGCTCGAAAAAGCCTCAGAGAGAACACGTTGCCTGATTCGTATACACGTCTACATGTACTGACGTGAATGTTTTGGTGCAGCTAGTATTCCCTGAGCCTAACATTACTTGCTTGCTGTCAATAAAAATAAAATAAAATCAATCAATGAATGAATGTTTTCATTTGAGCCGGACGTTGGCGGATACTGTAATCGAGCAGGCGCAGGTTAAAGCTTTTATTATTTTCTTAAACATGGTTTGCTCATGTGCTAGATAATTTCGCCGACAATCGACACATTTTGATGGCTATCGGTGGGTTGTAAATACGAACCGGAAACACATGCCCTCAAGCTGTATTGCTTTTGCTGCTGTCGCGCTGACACGCGTCGCTCCACCCACAAGTGCCCGTCAGGCATCGATGGTTTATGTTCGTCGATGACTGTCGAACAATAACAACCGTACCAGCAGTAACAACAGTAGATTTCTAGAAGGTCATTCTAATTTCCAATTTTAATATTAACATGTGCTGCAATAATTTTCAAGCAACATTCACGATGAACTCTCTAAATAATTGAAGAATGCAACCTGTCAACACACACACACACACACACACACACGCACACTCGTACGCAGACAAAGAGACGTACACGGGAGATACGCATTCGGGCTAATGCAGCTCATCGCACAATTTGTTTGGACCATAAAGCGGCAAACATTGTGCCAAGTGTCCGGTGTGATGTTTGCGACAGCAGCTATTGCACGTGGGCTGAAGCAAGCAAGCGCAAACAAACAAGCAAAGCAAAGCAGAATAACTCAAACTCAAGCTTCAGTGAGCAGAGTAACACAAAAAACAATTGCTTGAATGTAAAAATAATACCCGAAAAATAATAATCTTGGATTTCAAGTTCTGAATTCTTAGTTCTAAGTTCGGAACAATCATTGAACTCTGAGCAGACTAAAGTTCAATTCGATGATTGCCAGCAGTGTTTCAATCATACACAAACAATAACAGAGCGCGGCACAAGTTCAAACAAACAAAGCCATATTGAGAGAACGATGAATTGATGTCTGATGGTTAACGCGCGTTTCCTGGCGCCATGCGGCGAGCGTCAGGTGCATCAGTGGCGCGCCTGATGCACCCGAACACTTGTGCTGAAGATCAGGTATACCAAGGAGCATCAAACAGATGGAGTCGTCAGGTGAATTCTTTCAGTAGTCACCTGTGGCAAACTTGCGTGTTTCCGTTGTTTCTGGTTCACCAAATGACAAAGAGAACGAAGAGACGAGAACGCATTGGCTTCGGGCAGATTTAAGTGAAAAAAACAAATGATGATCGCTCTCTCGATGATTTTCGCGTGAATGCTGTTTTGTTTCGAAAGACGCACGGCCACATTTAGCGCCAATTCGTCAAAAACAAAAAACAGAAAGAACTAATTTACGAGATATTGCACCTGCACCTGAACCGTGCAAGCTCTGCTGTGTGTGCAATATTTTGTGCTCTTTTCTAGTCAACTCTTGAGTATTTAGATTGAAAATAAGCCAAAAAGAGGGTGATTCTCGCTCTCGAATTGAGATTGAGATTGAAAGTTCGATTCGGATGCTTGCACTTTGGCAGTCGGTCAGGCAGGTGAAAGCTTGTTTGCGCGATTGCGTCATTCTGTTAGCCATAATACTGACTTACGCAAGATCGCTGTGAGTGACGGCATGTTATCACGAGCTCATCATCACTCATCATTGGCAAATTGGAGAACACGATAAGAAGCGAACCACTAAACCAATTGAGTAACGAGAGAAACAAACTTGCCCAACAGCAGTTGATTTCAACACGACAGCGGACAGATGAGAGAATCTTGAAACAAAGATCTCGCATCTCAATCTCTTGAACAAACTCAATCTAAATCTCAAAACTGTACTACTGTGCAGCTGTAATAATGCAGATAGAAATGAGTGCCTATGAGTGGTGCGTGATGTAAGATAAATAAGAGCGCCCGTTGGCGATAATATCGTTCGTTTGCTCCTTCGATCGTTCGGTCCATCGATCGACCGATCGATCTGTCGAATAAGTGAACAAGTGTGTGACAGGTCAGCATTGTAGCTGTAGAGAGAGAGAGAGAGAGAGAAGAGAACTTTCATTTGTTTGTTAGCGTATGGTAAAAGAAATAAAAAACAACAAACGTCAGCTTGAGGCGTCAGTGATTCATGGAGCAAACTGAAATAATTCCTCTTGAACTTCACTTCTATTTGGTGTGCACTTGTCTCGCTCGCTCACTCGTGAGCTGCTAAGTGGTCGGTCGGTGTCGAAATTTCTCTCTGATTTGTGCATATGTGCGCCTGTTATTCGTTCACAATCTACACTGTGCTCTACAGTTGTCCAATTCGACGGCTCTGCTAGTTCGAAGTGTGTTGCGTCCTTGAATTGATCGCTTTGAAATTGAGTTCTAGTTACGTTGTTGGTGAGTTAAGCTGCTGCTTAGGCTTCGTTAGAATGCATTTCCACATTGCTGTGACAAGTGTTGTCCAAAGCGTTGCGTCATTTTGACACCGTTCGACTTTACTCTCTTGATCTCAGACTAAATGATCAAGAGCTCAGAGTAATATTGAGCGAGAGCAAGCATCAGCCAACGAACGAATCAGTCAGACAGGCAGACGAATTTGTCATCTGACTTTCACTCGCGCTATCTATGAAACTCATTTTGATAAGTTTGTCAGCTTAGTGAGCTTACTTAGTGTTGCTAGTTTGGCGCGTCATTTTGTTCACATAAATGTTTATCGGACCAAATGAATGTTCGTTGACTCATGGAACGAACAATTTCTTCCAGTAGTGACGTAACGTTGTGACACAGACGTGTACTATGCGTGCACCTGCTCGTAAGCGCCAGTGATCGTGCCACGTCTCTTGCCATCGCAACATCAGCAGCATCCAATACCAACTAATAGCAAAACTAATCCAACACTGTTAGCACAACAACAGCATCAGATGAACGTACGGTTACTCACTCATGCTCTTGTTACACAACTCTGACTAGTTGTTCTCGTAGTAGTTTAATAATGATTCTGATATGTTGCTTTAATGAAGCTTATGTTTGTAATAATAACAATCTTGATAAACATCAATAGGAATGAGAGAACGAGAGTCAATAAACAATTGAGCTTGCAATGTAGCTTGCTCGCTCGTTGTTTATTTTTGTTTACAACGCAAGCGCGATACTAATGTGTTTACAACGACTACGTCAACACTTGAAACCGTTAATTCTGAACTTGGCTTAAACCAGCCAATTTGGCATCCCTCATTCGTTCTAGGCTCGCTCGATCGCGCCTAATGTTTTTAGGGAAAGCTTGATGTTAACCGTTCGTAGGTCTGCTGACGATAGCGTAATCGCAACGAACGCAATAGCTTCATAACAAGTGCCTCTCGCCAGAAGTCTAACTTGTATTGCATTTTTGTTCCTTCGGACTCTCAAAATTGGTCTTTGGCTTCCGAGACAGTTGGCTTACTTGCTGGCTGGCTGGCTGGCTGACTGGCTAAAGGCACACCAACAGCACTCTCACAGCGTCCACATAACACAACACAGCTCATAGTGAAACTCACAAATGGCTCTTAAATTGAGAGCCAATAGTCGAGCAGGCGGCCAGCCAGTGGCTGGTGGTCAAGCTGCCATTAGCGTCAGTTGCTCACTTGCCTGCCGTTTGTTAGTTGGCCGCTCAACGTTGCTCATGTTAGCAAGAATGCAAGATGCCATTCTCCCGAGCACAACACAGCATAGCGCAACATGGCATTACGTAGCAACGTTGTGAGCTAATGTTTGTGTTTATTGACATATCAATCTCACGCACACACACACACACACACAAACAAACTTTATACGAGTCTTTGATATGGGATTTTACACAGAACACAAGTATACAAGAAGAATATATAGCACCGAAGCACGCAGTCATATATCTTGCTCGTCTAAATGTACTCACGTTCGCACACTCGTCTAGTGAAGCGAACATACTGCGAGCTTTCTCAAAGAATGAACGCGTAGAGAACAAAATGTTGAAAAGTGTATTTTTAATCTCAATTTCAAATTTTAAGCAGAAAACCAACTTTCTATTCATGAAATCAATCTTATATCAGATTGACTATTCATGATGTGCGTCATTCAATTACACGCGAAGCATCTGCATCTAGCTTCTCTTGTTACTAGCTAATGCTTGATGGTGTCGATTGTTGACCAATCATACGCCAATCATATGCGTCGCCGACGTGATCCTAGACTGATGACCAACTTTGCGAAAATTTTCCCGCCTAAGATTTTTTCAGATCGATTTATATTCAAAATCAAATGCAATCCAATTGATCAGTTAACTGACCATATGGCTGCTCAAATATAAACGAACGAGCGAACGAATATTTAATCGACCAGCAGAAATGAATGTGATGCAAAATTACTTGCTCATCATTTGTTGTTGTAAATAATGAAAAAGCTTTCGCAAAAGTTGAACATCGAACTTCTTTGGCATTAGCTAACAAGATCACAAACAAAGTTGGCTAATTTTGGCATCGAATTCTATTTATCGATAAATGGATCGATATCTTTCGACGAGATTAGACCAGCTGGCCAACGATTGATTATTGGCGCCTACGTTTGTATCGAAACACACCGGTATAAAATTCAATAGACATTTTACACCCCTGAACTTAGAATTAGATGTTGAGACAGTTGGTATAGATAGTGCTAATCATTAAAGACACACTCCTGACGATACGAGCCGATGTTCCTATCGACACCTGACTCGTTCTCTCTCTCTCTCTCTCTCTCCCTCGATTGCTCTATCGTCTGCATGCTCTCGATTGATTTTGTCCATGTTTGGCTTAATCATGTCAGTAGCTGTAATGCAATCATGTGTTAGCTCATCATTGCGTTTCAAGTACGAAAGATAGCCTTTCAAAATTAGCCACAAGCAGAGTTTTGTTTGAGGAAAGCATTTCACTCGCGAGACATGCTTGACCATCCTTCGAGCAACCTGATGCACATGCAGCACCAACAACTGTAGCTGCAACTACAAACGCTTGCAAAGTCAAGTGAATGTGCTCGCGTGAGTGAGTGATCCAATGGGTGCTCGCCAACATCAAGGTCACCAGCATGCGCTAAAACAAAACACTCACCAAACAGCGACCAGCAACAAGCAGCGCTTGAAAACAAAATATTCATTTCGAAGGAAGCTAGAGGAAGTGGGCGAAATATATCTATTGAGTGCGTTTTAATTACATAACAAACAGCAGTGCTTTTAGTAACGGTGGTATAGAGTCTTTAGACGATTGTTTCTTACTACTGCAGCAGTTATCTACTCTAGAGTCCATTCTATTAGAACATTGCCGACTGAAGTGAATTTCCATCCTCACTTGCTTGTTACAGCTATGAGCTCAAATATTTACGTTCATATACTAGATGTAGATTGGAAAAGTGATGTAAATTCTGAGCAAAACGAATAGCTGCAAAGGCATTCAGTGCAATAAAGAATGCATCAAAAGAATAGAAAATCTCTCTCTCCCTCTTTTTATTCTTCCACAACGCTGACATCAGGGGACTGACAATACGGTGTGAGGCATTAATGTTGTCGAGTTGCGTTCAGGTAGATCACCGCCGATGGTCGAGAAGAATTCAAAGAGACTGCCGCCGTCGGCATTTTGTTTCCGAAATCACATGAGAGACAAACATGTAGAGATAAAAAGCTACTACGAAAAGTTGTATTAAGTGTTGCTGGTGCTCTTGCCGCCAATGTCAGTATAAAACAACGTAACTGTAAGGATAAATGTACCTAGGAGGTTTGTTAGCATGCAATCGTCATTGAAATTACATTCAATGACGATAATAATAATAATAAAATGATATGGGAAATTATTGAGCTATCATTGAGCGTGTAAAGCGTATAATACTCAATCGGCAGCTCATGTTGGTTTGTACATCAGCGCTTAATTACTCGCCGTTTGCTCATCAATTGCTTTACCATGCATCCACGGCATAATGAGAGAAAAACATAAAAATAAGAGTGAAAATGAAAATATAATATTTGATGATTCATGGTGCGGGTGAAATGTATTTGAAATCAAGTGTGTCATCACTACAACAACAGTAACAAGTGAATCATTACACAACTTTGCACAATTTGAATCTCACCTACAACTTGTTGTACAATGTAATCCTCATCATGACGAACACATAATGCCAACCTTACGACGACCTTATAGAGCTCGTTATTGTTGTTATTAATCAGTTGATCGTCGTAATGACAGGGCAGATTAGATGGGAAACTCAACAACTCGATTCACACAACCAGTAGCACAACTGATCGACAATTATTCATGCAACTTTCTCAATTTCTCTGCAAATTCAAGCTGAATCTATCAATAAGCTTGGTGGCTCTGCTTGAAAATGGCACTCTTAATGGTCATTGACACAATGATTCGATACGATTCGGCGTTCGTACTTAAGATCATAATTGAGATATTATAAGACAATCATGAGTTAATCAATTATACGGCTCACTATTGCACTTGCTTCCGTTTTTAAAGCTCTTATTCGTGAGTTTGGAATGAATGAAATATCTTTATCATTGCCCAACATGACTGAGATGACAGATCAAATAAAGCAATGAAAATTAATTTTGTTCCTTTCATAGATACGCTCATTTGCATAATCACAGATTAATTCAGATAGTTAACTTTCGCTCATCTTTTACGGCACTGTTATTGCTAGCGATAATTTTGCTATGACTTTCATAGGTTGAACAAAAAAAATCCACGACGATAAGCTTGATTCTAAGATTATCATTGTATTTTCAGTGTTCAATGCGAACCTGGAGTGTCTTTTTTCACCAGTGATTTATGATTATAGGTGCCTCTTTTTTGCTCTCAGGGTCATGGGCCGAGTCTAGACATTGATCACGTGCTCTCGAGACCATTGGGCCTGTGACCATTGTGGCATCAATGCATAATGCAGAAATACATTCATTGCTAGATTATCAGATTTCAGCCAATGACTTTTGCAATGATTAATGTATGCTGGTAATTTAAAGTTTAAGAATGTGAAAATCTTGCAAATTGAATGAAATCTCGAACGATCTCTGGAAAAACTTTAAACACATCGAGCTTTGTTGCTGCTTATCAGTTGATATTGCTCATTGCAAAGACTAATAGAACTCGCACAATGTTATCTGTCTCGATATCTTGCAATTTAATATAAATAAAATCACTCAATCAATTAGAAGTGATCATCTACAATCGATGAATATCGATGATATCTATGATCCCCTCGCCTATCTAGACATAAAGGCACGGATATTGGTTCAAATCCCTTGTGTCCCATGTGCAATTGTATCGCCTTCCGGTCTAACTTCATAGTGCAATGTAGCAACGTTGCACTGCACAATGCTGAACGTACGTGTCGATCATATATTGTGCGTGTGTGTCTGAGTATTCGCGAGCGACAGGGAACAAACGAATGAACGAACGAACAACGCTTGCTGCTGCAACTGCTGCTAAACACATTCAATTCGTAAATGTGTGCCGTAATTTTGCCTTCAAACGAATCAACGAACGCAATGCTGCAGGGAAAACACAAATAAAATGCTGCGGATTTGTTTTCATAGCTGAACACCATGGTCGCTGATCTGCTATATTGTTCATTTCGAATTAATAATAATAATAAATACTGATATACCAATCCAATAAAATATCATCACTGTAATTGATATCTAGTGGAGCATCAGCTTCAGCAGCTGGCACAAATATTACAACCAACAACCAATGGTACATAAAAATTATTATTAATATTGATTTGCCATTACACGTATACGTTCATATGGATAAAATTATATCGACGACATTGTCCGAGCAATCAGATTCGAAGCTTTTATTGACCCCAGTCGTGAAGGCCACCTCAACCAACGCTTTGGCTGAACCCAATCAACATGCTTACCTTGAGGACGCAACGACTACGCCGCATCGGCCAACAATATCACCTACGTCTGAGATCATTTTCAAAGGTCTATTGCGCCACCGAACCGACGCCTGCAGACCCCCGGCGACCAGAAAATTTGCACACCCATGTTCTTGTCCACCTCATGTAGGCTCTCATTTGTATGATCCCGTAAGCGAACGGTGTCTCGCCACCACAGTACAGCGTTCCCGATTATTACGCGAATGCTCCCGACACCTTTATTGTAGTCCCGACACTATATGCGATGCGCGAAAGTTACGATGCAATTGTCGTCCTGGCTATCATCTTTATTATGACACTAATAGTACGTTTGGCTGTGTACCATATGACGACGCCTATTGTAACAAAGGCTATTTTTTCAGCACACGCACCAAAAGTTGCCTCAAAATGTTCGACATCAATGAATTGCAGCCCAGTTTTGGATCGGCCTTAAGCGCCACACAATACTCATTCGTTTCCATTGTAGTACTGTGGATACTATTGTTGATATTAATTATGACAGCCAAATTGAAGAAATTGCGCGCCATTCACACTGTCAGACAATCTTCGGTATCGTCACAACGACGAGCTCACTCGATCAGTCATCATCATACATCTCATCTACTTCATCCGTTTATGGCAGCCGCCGGTGGGCACCGACAAATGTATAATCGCGAATCAGAGCGCCGCTCGTTGGCGCTATCATTGGAAGAGCCCAATTTGAACGATCCTGAAGCGTACTACAGCACGGGTGTCCAGGACCCATTACGAAGCTCTAATCGATCTCTCAACAATCAACCGCCCAAATTCGAGGACATTTATCCTGAGAGGCGCCGATGTACTTCCTCATACGAGGATTTGCCCTCATATGAGGAGGCCTTGTACATGCAAAAGAACAACAACTCTGCTCTGAATATCGATCGAAGCAAAGAGCCTAAAAGTGAGCCGCAAGGTGAAACGGCTCTCGAGGTTCATGAAGCTGTGGATGGAAAGAATCCACCATCTGAACGAACGATGGTCTAATAGTGGACCTATGTACTATTACAGCTTTGTGTGAATGTTGTTTCTCTTGTCACAATTATTGGGCCAACATGCTTCAGCCAACTATTGATTCTCTATGTAGTACAGTGACGAATTAAATCTGTTTCTCAATTTTCTTAATTGTCCTGCGGGTTACCACGACAAACAATAAGAATATTTCAAACTTCATCTTAAATCATTACTGACTAACAGGGCTACTACTTACTGGACGCTAGTGTGAAAAGACTTCGTAAGCTTTGCCTAGTTGACTGCTTTTCTTAGCATATCAACGAAAATACTTTGAAACACGACCAAGCTCGTGCTGAGGCTGAAGTTCCAAAGCTCTAATTTATGACCAACTCATGTTCGACAAGCCTGACAAACAACTTCGAATGGAAATTTCGGATGCTCACGAGATCACTGAGCTTCGTTTAAATAACACGTAAACCTTGTCGGCTACAACAACAATCGGCGCCATGGTCCCACATTCGATATCTCCACAGGCCAATCGCTTGACAGTAGGGTGTACCAGATCAAGCTTGAAAGAAACCAGCTCTTCGATCCGCCGTTTAGTCAGGTCCCATTGGTGGTTGTTCATGGCCGGGCAAAGTATAAGTTTGCTAGTGTTTCGAACACGTACAACACATATCAACATATTAACACATTTACTGTTGGCTATCTTTATACCATTGTATCAGCACTAAGTGGAGCTATGACATATAGTCTTGAGGCATTCCAACTTGCTTTACGAATATTGAACCGTAGTCATGGCTAAAAATCAAGCTGACTAATGCCGTATGAAGTGCTCTGGTCAAGTCATGATGTCCACCACCATTCCCACGATGGATTGACTTTTAGAGAATAAGGTCAGGTTAGCTGACTAGATATTAAAAATTCCTCTTTTATTTTCCACACACGGGACTTCGTGAGTTCGTCATATGATTTACCGGCTCGGAAATCATAGAGAGCATTGATCAGCTGTTCGCTGGTCACAGAAGACAGGTGCGAGATGCATTGTTGCGACCCCTAATGGTCTCCTTCGAGTTTTCATTAAGCCGATTAGGCAAAGTATAGGATTTTCAAATTATAGATTTGACATATAAGCCCAAGTTATGAGTACCTTAGCTACTGTGAGAACTCTCCTGGCTTACGCACTTGCCTTATTATTTGAATGGATACGAATTGTTCAAAAAACCGTCCTTTACAGATTGACAAAAAAACACGAGATATTCAGAATATGTCTATCAGATCCCACAGACATTGGTACAATATGTGAAAATGTCGACAGTTGCCTGAAGAATTCAAAACAGCTGAAGGGTGGGACTCCTCTATACTCGGATGAGCATAATTTGTTGCTAAATGAACGCATTCCAGAAGCGCTCGACTCCTCTGGCTCTCATGAGGACCTAGAATTTGCGAACTTAATTGAGAGATTAAGTTTTGACAACAAACACTTAATGAAACTGCGAATAGAATCAGTTCGAAACACCTTAGAATGTGTATTTCAAACTAAAACACCTCCGCCCAAGATATCCCACCAAGAATTAGTCAAATTCAAGAAGACACTTGAAAGCTCTCTGTATCGTATAGCCTTCGTGAAGCAGATGAAGATACTTGTCAAGAATTTGGCTCGTGTCAAGTACGATAGCAAGTCTCACCGTGATAGGATATTGAATATCTGGAATAGCTTGCTGAAGGACGACTGTGACGCAATCGATCAAGATCGCCTCACTTCTGGAGCGTGGTCCAAGATAGGATTTCAGGGGCGTGATCCCGGAACAGACTTTAGAGGAATGGGTCTTCTTAGCTTGATAAATCTAGAGTACTTGGCGACCACTCGATATGCCATTGCAATGCGAATTCTCAAGAGTAGCCTTAACCATTCACGTGGTTACCCTTTTGCTATTGTCGGAATCAATATCACATATCTTTTGCACAACCTAGTCACCCAAGGATACTTCGATAACTTTTTCTACAAAGACTACTGGAAGCACGGGGTTGCATCAATAGATGTTGTTCAATCAAACCCGATCGACAGTATCAATCAATTATACATATCCCTGTATAGACGATTTGACAGATTTTGGATGAACAGCGAGATGGAATCGATCATGGAATTCTCTATTGTAATGACCAAGTTTGTAACTCACATCAAGCAAGCACTCGAGCAGAGAGCATTCGAGATGAGATAAATCAAAGAATAGGAAATCAGCTTCTGTTTCGATTTGAATTTCACAAATTGAATGACACACTATTGTTATAATTATAAAACGTTCTAATATAGACGAACTCCGCCAAGTACTCCCTCGTGGATACTATGCAACTTCAATGTTAGCCTGGGTCCAAGTTCGACTAATCGGATCGCACTTTTGGATGAAAGACTCTGATCTGGACAAGGTGTTGGAACGTGTCGTGCCGTGTCAATTTCGTCTTCTTCACCATCTGAAACTCCACTGCTCACGCCACCATCCTCAAACATCTCATCAATATCGTGAAATTTTCCTAAGTCGGGCAAATTTTTGCGCAATATCAACCTTTTTATGGGCTTGGATACACCTACAGGTCTAACCCTTATTGCGTAATGTCTAAAATCTATCAGACCGGTTGTTGGTTCTCTTCGTAACAAACAGCATCGTCGCACGTCATAAAGCTTGGTGTGCTTTATGTCTATTGACGGAAACATTCCTTGCCACATTACTCTTTGCAAAGTGTTCTGCTCTCCTGTCACGTCGGGACCGTGAGATTCGTCGTCAGAGCCTGGTTCGGTTGTGTCGTCACTGTCCAGGAATGACTTCATTATGATCAAAGGTGAATGTGCGAATAGTTTTGGCGAGCTATACGGACGCCTTTGCGCCCCGACAACGTCACGGACGAGTGTATAATTGACAATTTTGTATGTCAAAGTAGGCCCACGCGGCATTCTGCACAGTCGCAAATAGGCAGACTTTGTCGTCTTGGTAAATATTGTCATGTGAGTGACATTAAGAAGTGAGGCTACTGAAACAAAATCACGAACACTATTCTTCTTGAGTGTTTTCAATTTCGAAGCAGTGAATGGCTCCAGGAGGCGGCGAAAGTCATACATTAATTCGTGCAAATGACGCCCTAGCTTGCCTCGTTTAATGACAAAAGAATGAGGTGCCGCTTTGAGAGTTTGTGGCTCCCACTTGCTACCCTTGTGGCGTTTGCTATTTTTTCGTTTTCGCTGCGGCTTCATTTGCGTCGACATCTTCCTCTTGGCATTCTTGTTAGCTCTCGGTTTAAGGTTTGCCATATTTGTTTGGATAAATTATCAGTGACGGGAAGAATTGAGGATGAAATAAAGTTTTGATACCATCAATGGCTAAATCATCGTGTGAGGTGTGGCGAACCACATGGATATTCTACGTAACACGTTCTCAAAAAGTCGCGCGCTGTTTGAAGCTCATTTGGGAAAAATAACATTAAAATTCCCGCAAACAGTAGCGATCTCAACATGATGCATTTTCAAGGTAGGAAATAGTTTCATTGAACTAGTAGAGGTTACGAGAGCCGCTTTTTGAGACAATTCATCCAGAGTCAAGAAAAATGTCTTTGATTTATTCGAGTAAGATATAATAGAAATCATTTGGTCGAACCCTCGTTGTTGCTTCGGAAGAAGCACTTGAAGGCTTGAAGTTCAAGCAGCTTCAAGTGAACATTTGTGCAGGATAAATCAACATGCTTGGGATGACACTGCTTAGACGCTATTTTAATCACAGAATTATCAATATTCGTTCCAATTCCACACGACGTAAAGGGGGAAATGAACTAGTAAAAATTGAAAGTTCTGACACTATAACAAAATATCATCTGGACGTTTTTACAACGTATTTAATCACGCGCGGCATGGAACTGTGTGAATCAGATGAGTATGGTTCTGTGTCAGACATTGTCAAGAAGTTGAGTGATGATTGGGAACAATTGCCTCAAGAAGAACGGCAAAAATTTTATACTCTATATGAGTCCGAAGCAAATGGTGAACAAACATGAATTTTTGTAGCTGAAAATCACATGAGTTCAAAGGGCGCGCGTCACTTGCCGATCACGAGCCGCGTGGACATTGTGTTATTCACCTTGATCATTCATCCCCTATCTGTTTGAGTGTCAACATTGTGCCGGCATATTCTTAATCTCATTATAAGGAATAATCTATAGTTTGGATTTTTCATCTTTAATTTACATACGATATGGATCGACAGCAGTTACAACAAGGCCAGCAAGCCTGGACAGCTGACAATCTGTTGTCAGTCATATCACAACCGAAGCTTTTCAATGATGTTCGAGATCAAATTATCGGCAATTTTAACAAAGTCCAATCGTTTTGGGGTACAGGACAGGCTTACTATTCATTGAGTGCACCGCCGTTAGATCTCGACGACAATGTGCCGACGCACAAATTCAAAGCTATTGGGTTTGCCAGAATCAGCCAACGGCAAAACAATGATGCTCAAGGTGACGATTATAAATTCGGCGTTCTTCTTAAAGTCAACGTTGACGAGACTCAATTCAAGGCATCGTTTCCAACGTTAGAATCTAATCTTCGCATGATGTTTGGAATAAGTTTTGCCGCCAAAATTGAGTCGTCCAAAATTCTTCCAGAGAACCGAGCCATATTGACAATATCAGTCACAGATTGTAACACCAACAAAAGAATATCAGCTGTTGAGATTCTCAAGCATCTTGTTGAGCCTCAACCTTTTCAACAATTAAATCAAGTATTCTCTAACAACCTTCTTCAACTTGTGCCATTGCACTCGATAACTAAGCAAGAAATTGAAGAGTACCTTAACCAAGTGCCGGCCGGAATTGATGCTAAAGTTTGGGCTGAAGCGAAACAAGCTAACCCCGATCCAGAAAGATTCATTCCAATACCACTCGTTGGCTTTCACGGTCTCAACGAAAGGTTCAAGATGCAGCAGCACGAAACTCAACAGCAGCGGACTAAAATGTTACAATTGACAGAAGAAGTATCTGAGCTTCAGAAGAGGGTAGCGTCCATGGAATCAAAGATTGACGAGTGCCGAAGAAGAAAAATATTGCTCTCAAATCGTGTACTCAAAGTTTTGATTTGGCAAGAGGTGGCAAACAAACGTGGATTCCCAATACAAGCCGACGAAGAAAAACTCCGTTCTAAGCTTGAAAACATACTTTCAGAGCTGCATGCACCGACGAAATTCAAAGGGTGCTTGAGCGAACTTTTTTCGAGGCTGAAGCAGATGCAAAATCAGCAGCAACGTTCCGCCAATGTGAATGTTGACGAAAAGTTATTAGAAGACATTAAGAATCAATTGAAGCAGGAGCAGCAAGGCATATCTTATCTGATCCAAATTATCAAGAGAGGTCAAGCTTGAAACGAAAAATTATTAAACTTTCCACAACCTAGCTGTCGACGATTCGTTTATTGTCTAGGCTTAGGTTTGCCTGCTAGGATGGTGGTGCACAGTATGATTAGGCACGTACAGATCAGTTCCACTTGATTCAGCCATAATTTCCATAGAAGACAAAGGGTCTAGTCCCTGTTGATGCGGCATTGGACCGCATTGGTCGGGATTAAGTGTCATTTTTGCTAATTTACCGACTCGATTTAGTTTCACCTCGCGATCTTTTTGCTGTTGCGGCGTGAGGCCTGAGTTATAGATTCTTTGGCCCATATGTTCTACGGGTGGTGGTGGTTGATGACCCGAGGGGCCTACCACATGCCCTGTCATGTGATGTTGCGGGAAGCCGCGCTGATTTGGATGCGGCATGGGAGGTGGCACCTGCTGTTGCTGCTGTTGATTTGGCGTCATGTGTTGCATAAGAGATGAGCCCTGCTGAGGTGGAGGTGGTGGAGGATGCTGGTGGCGCATGGGCGCAAAATTTCTCTGAGGTTGATGCTGTGGTTGCGGCGGCATCGGGGGAAGATGGAGATGTTGAGGTTGCGGTGTCATTGATTGTGGTGTCAGAGACTGTGGTGTCATAGATTGTGGAGGCATAGGTTGCGGTGTCATAGGTGAGTGTTGCTGCTGTGGGGGCATCTGGGAAAGATGGTGATGCTGTTGCGGTGGCATAGGTGACAGTTGCGGCTGAGGCGGCAACGGCGGAGTATGATGATGTTGTGGCTGCTGCGGTTGTTGTTGTGGTGGCATAGGCGAGTGCTGCGGCTGTGGCGGCATTGGTGGAGGATGATGATGTTGTGGTTGCGGTGGCATAGGTGGGTGCTGTTGTTGTTGCGCTGGCATCATTGACGGTAATGCATCGTGTTGTCTTGGAGCAGAGTACTTGTTGAGATGGTACTGAATTATCGAGGTACATTCACCTTGGCTAACAGCACAGGCGGCCTCGTTGGCCGTCTCTGAATTGAATACATAAATATGCTGCATGGCGCTCAATATGAGTGTAACTATACCGGGCCAATGGCGCGTTGTCGGAATTCGTAATTCAAAATTCGTTTTAGCTAGCTTGCACAATGCAACTTCTAGAGCATTTGAATATTTGAAGATGATGCAATCTACAGTCAATACCATAAAATACTAATAATGGTAATAATCAATTAAAGGAATTCATTTCAATGTGATACGACAGCTTCAATACAGAATTGATGCGCAAGCATATTCGCAGTTGTGAGCGGGCCGTTTAACTGACACGAGCTTGCGCGCCACCTAACGTTCGTTGTCGGAATCTCTCATGGCTGTATTTCATGGTGCAATTTGCACCATTCGATCTAGAGAAATTTAGATGCAAAGTTTGTTGTAGCGATTCATCGAGCCGAGTTGTTCTCGTGCAACACGGATCAGTCCACGTTTCCTCAGCTGCATCATTTTATATCTAGGATCATTTTCTCATTGAAAGCTTATAATTCTATCATGAATTTAGCACGTAATTCTCTCGTTTCCCCTAAAATCTTCCACAATTAGATTGTCTAAAGATAGGGAAACAAGGCACTGTTCGTAACTCTATTGTTCGTTGAATCATAAATTCCCTCATAATCAGTCGACAGCACATTCTCGCAACTATAGAGAAAATCACCATTACAGTAGACACTCTTGGAGGCTCCAACTTGTGCGTCCTGAACATACAGAAAGAGAGAGAGAGAGAGAGAGAGAGAGAGAGAGAGTAGTACATAAACGGGGCACACACTCAGGAATACACGCATTATCTCGACGGTAAGATGCTCTATCATTAGTTGCCTGATATTGTGTAGGTGCGAATTCTTTTAATTTTATCACCATGTCGATGCTGTAAAGTCATAGGGGACTGCACTGCTTACCACCGTTTATTGCACCTCTACTGCAAGAATTTTTCTAATTTTTGCCTCGCACAGTGCAGAATGTCTTGAACCTGCAGGAAATTATCTCATTAATTCACATAGAAGTACGATATGAAATCGTCAATTTTACCTTCTACCTTGCATACAAGTGTGATGCTGTGCCGTACACATGTTGTGCACATTCACTCTTGTACACATGTTGTGCACATTTTGTGCATGCTTGCTTCTCCGTTGCGAATCCGTTCGCTATCTTGCTTGTCATCGAATATGTGGCGAGCAATCTCATGTGCATGAAAGACTGAATGCTGTGTGAGAATTTTTTCGAACACCAGTATGATTGAGTCGCTAGCTGATGCTTGACGGAGACATACATTCGCATTTCCATACCTTAAAGTATCGCTGTTCAGGAATGTGTACTTCGACTGTTCACAACGTTATTTCTACTCTTATGGCTTTGCCCAGAAGTGTACACACATACATTCAGTGTAAGTCAGCTTATTGCTGATCGCGAACATGCAATAAGTGAAGCATTGTCGGATCACCACTATATGCGTTACGTGCGCGACAGCCTACGCAGCTAATGCTTTGCGCGTGCTGGACGAAAAGAGCCAGAGAGTCGTAAGTGACAGTTCAGCACGCGCCCACTAACAGCACATCGTTGTATGACGGAGGGCGCCATCTCATTGGGAGCCCCAATGTTTACCACCAATGACGGCGAATAAATGAATTCGCTCTATTTTATCTATTTATTATTAGACATATCCTAGTGCAATCAGCATGTCGTCGATACAATGGTTGGTGCGCGCCTACAACTTTGCCAAAACTCAAGAACAATGCGGAATACCATTTTCAAAAATACATGATCTTCAGTACCTAGGCTGCGGCACTGAAGGCACGGTGTATAAGGCCACTTTAGACAATGTCCAAGTAGTTGTTAAACGAGTTAATGACAGCGCTTTGGCAGATATCAGACATTTGACAAAGCTCAGGCATCGTAATGTGATAAAATTCGAAGGAATCTCTAGGCAATCAGCTGGTCAAATTTACATTGTGATGGAATACTGTCCATTTGGATCTCTCTATGATCTAGTCAGAATGGATACTCACATTCCACCTGCTAAAGTGGCTGATTGGAGCCACCAAATAGCGAGCGGCATGCGTTATCTGCATCAACACAATATCATTCATCGTGACCTCAAATCGCCCAATATATTAATCACCAATTATGACACACTGAAAATATCAGATTTTGGCTCTCACACTATCAACGATAACAATCTTAATTGCTCAATGTCATATATGGGCACGATATCGTGGATGGCACCCGAGGTTATATTGAACAAACCTACTACGTTCAAAGTAGATGTATGGTCTTATGGTGTTGTTCTTTGGGAACTCATGACGTGTGAGATACCATTCAAGAGTATGTCAACACCGGCAATCATTTTAGGACTAGGCACGGGTTCAATTCGCCTACCGATACCATCCACTTTCCCTAGCGGATACAGAAAGCTACTCAATTGGTGTTGGAGACTGAAGCCGAGCCAAAGGCCAACTTTTGAACAAATTCTAGTCGAACTTAAAACCGCAAATGAAGAACTTCAGGATATTGACAACGGTTTATTCCATCAATTGCAAAAATCATGGAAAAGTGAAATAGATCTCATATTAGATGAAAATACATGCATGACGAGGACGGGCGGTTCTTTACAAGATGAGAGTCACGATTCTTCGGACCGAATTCGAATAGATTATGAGCACAAACTTAAACAAATTCTAGACCTGTATATCGATTTGCAAGCGTGCTGGCTACAACTCGGACTCAAAGAAGAAGAACTGTTACTAAAAGAGAAGGCCCTCAAACAAAGGGAGGCCGCACTCGAAGCTCAGCTGACAATCGTCAATGGAAATGTGGCTCAAGACAATACATGTATATAATAACACATAATCCAGTCAATCAAATACTTGTCATTAAATTTGTTCAGAACTTGTGTATTAACTGATTTTTTTTTCATGTACAATTGGGCTACTGTTGTTTCTTCTTTTCCAGTTTCTTGCGCTCAAATTTCACAATTCCAAACAACATAGCCACCAATGTGAGACCTTGAAACAAAACACGTCCTCGCATGAAAAATTGTTGCTTCACGCTATCACCTTTTGTCATGCTACGCAAACCCAGTGTCAGACAACCAACCGTGGCCAATAATCCTAGAGGCACAAAAGGATTCTCTTTCAACTTTTCTGTTATTGATGGTCTGTAATTATTGGGATTCGAAGGTACGAGTCGATCATCTTCTGGCTTTTCATCGATCCATTTCAAGCTCTTGTTAAGTGCCTCATCTAATTTTGAGTCGCCAGACATGGTTGATTATACGAATATACGATCTTGTGATGTTCTTGAAGGTTACAAAACGTTGAAGGTTGATGAGGCAGAGTGTGTGTCTCGGGATGTAATCATTCAATTGTGTGATTGAATTAACGATATCTTCAAGCTCATTTCGAAGTTAAACTCTTTTCAGAGATATGAAACATGACGAACGCGAATATCGAATAATGTTTGATTATCAAATTGTGTTTCGCGTTGTTGATGAGACAAATTCCACATGCACTGCTGTCGATTTGAATGGTAAGCGACAGCGACACAGCTGTTTGCCAATTGTTTACGTACTGCAGTGAAGCAAATTGGCCAAACGTCGTTGGGTGCGATGTACGCCTCAAACGTGCTTTCGAATCGATCTGCTCAATACGATTTGTTATCAGTTTTAGACTTATCTAAACCTAATTTAATGGTTCCGAACTTGCTCGCAAGGCCTACGCCTATGTTGCGTAAGCAAGTGGGACAAATGAAAAAACTCCTCGGATTGTGGGATAAAAACAAGGAACGCGCTGAGAGAAAGTTCCAGCTCAGGTTAAATGCCCCGGTTGTGATCTCCAAAGGAGCTCCTCAACTCTCCTCCAACACTCCTCATTTGAATACGAAACATTTAGCTCGACGACAGATCGTTTTGAACAGATACTATTCCGAATTAATCACTGACGTCATCGCTAATCAAGAGATTGACAAGAAATTGTCAGATATTCAAGTAAAAATAACTAGCATAGAGACGAAAGCTTTCAACAAAGGTGTAGATATTTATTATGCCACTCATCGCACTGATCTTGATAACGTGTCTAAAGAGCTCAGTAAGTTTCTACCAAGCCTTCGTAAGACATTTTCTGACCTTCAGCTGATTGGACGGGTTCCGAGGATCAATTTTGTATACGACTCAGCGAAACAACTTGACGAAATCTTGAACCATTTATTGACGATGGCCGACAAGGGTGGCAAACCCGATATGACGGCTATTGTGCGTAAGGCTGATGTAAACAGTGGTATCTCACAAGCCAAGACCGCCTTCTCTGGTGTAGACGAAATCGACGAGTCACCTCGTAAATTCTGTTTCCCATCAGACATGACGAATAACGTGTTAGGCTATAAATATGTACCTATTTATGAAAAAGTTCTCAATCAAATGATGCGCTATCGTGCCTCTCAAGGTCGTGAATTTCGCCCAGTCAGCGATCCTTTGCCTCCATCCGAATGGAATAATCCGGTATTTTCTCAACCACCAATAGAGACCGGCTCTGACGATACACCCGACCGGGTCACAAGATTATTATTGATGAAAAAGTTCATCATTAATCAGAGAAGGAAAGCACAAACTTTAGCCAGAGTCACACGAAAGCTAGAGATTCTCAAATTAGACGCAGTCAAGTGGGCGCCAAATCATAATCCAGAGCCCGAGACCCACGAAATCTATGGACCCGAGGCATTAGATGATGAGACTGTTCGAAACGATTAAGAAAAAAAATGAAGTCGAAATTATACTACGTGCATTACACGGATAGAGCTATTGTGTCACTAGCGATAGAACCGGATTGTACCGACTCGTGGATCTATAGATTGTCAGAGATAAACATTATACACATGTCAAGTGTTGTCACATCATATTTGTGAGTAGTCCTACCAAGCGAGCGTAGTTTTCGTAAGCGACGAATGTCGTCATTGTAGTGAAGATGATTTCCACCACTTTAGGAATCAATCAATGTGTTCATTTGTGTTTACTTTGTGCAAAATTCGCCCGGGTACACACAATTGGATGAGCCCGATTCGCAGGGACACGAATCAACATAAAGGTCCGCTTTGATTTGAGCTGTCGTGCATCGTTCGCCCTTGATAGCCTTCGGTTGGCAGCTACGTATTTTTGAGTCACGATCGAGCATGCAACATCCGCTGACACAATCAGCACTGTACAGGCACATTTCCCCTAAGGCCCGATTGCGTCTCCGTGGTTCCTCGTCAATGGGATGCTGCATCATATCGGCATCAGCCCACACGTCGTTGTAGGAATTGAGTTTGGTTTGTTTCTCTTTTTCGCGAAATTTCTTCTCTTTGAGCACTGCATCTTTGGCTACTATTTGTTGTCCAAATTGTGTCTTCTTCAGATTGGTCTGTTTATGAGGGGCCGTGTCAGCCGAGTGTGCACCATTGTGGGCGACAATTAATAGCAGCACCGCAGCCGACGTCATAAAGAGCCAGACCGAATTGGTCATTGTTGAATGAGATTACGAGATGGTTGCTGTTTGCTACCTGTTGTGCGTTTGTTTGATATCGAGTCAATATGTAAAACTCTCGTCCAATGTTTATTCGTTTAATTGTTGATGCGTAACGATGATAAATTATAATAATAATACCAATGTGCTTCGATTGACCAACGAACTGCAATAATAGTGACAGTAAAATTAGTTCAGCGATAGTTAATGAGCGTCGTTGAGTTGTCGAAAGGGTCGGCGTTGAGATTGGTGCATTTAAGACAGTAGAATGCACGCAACGATTAATTTTAAACAGCGACAATAAGTTTAATGATGGCGTAGTTGTGCGCAATCAATTGTTATCTATGTATACTGTTTCTGTTGCTGTTGGTTTTTTATTCGTGCTGTGCGCTTGTGTACAAGTGCGACATTAAAGTTTGGTACAAATTGTGCAAACGAGACAATCTTGCTCGTCTTCCGTTTCGTTACTTCGTGTGTTCATATGTTAGTGCTGGTGAGTGTATGTGTACGGAGTCTTGTTGTTGTGGTTTGTGTTGGTGCACATTGAAGCCAACGGAGCTGATCACACCAATAAGAATTCTGAAGAGATTTGAGTGGAATAAACGTGAATGCGTGGCAAGACACCTGTGTGTGTATCGGAACTTGTGCGCTCTTAGCAATATGGCCGTATTAGTTGTGAGTTAATTTGTCGCGTAGTATCTAGTTGTTGCTAGCTGCTCTTAGTGCAGGCTGGTACACCTACAGCTTGAGCAGTCTGTAGCTTGTGTCTTACAAGATGCTGTAAGTTTCAGGTATAGGTGTGCTGATGTTGGTGTAAGTGTGTACGTAGGATAGCTCGATGGTACAGCTCTTGAGTCAAGCCAACGACTACCTGGCACAACAACTCAACATGCAAGGCAAGTGAAGCTAGTGGATAGTGAATATTATTAGTTTGGAATTAGCAGGCTTGTTGGTGTGTTGTGATTCACTCTTGAGAGAATCAAAATACACAAAGACTCACAATGAGCCAAGAGCTACGAGCCAAAGACTCAAGCAAAAGTCATACCTTAAAGCCAGGTTGTTTGGAATTCTCATGGCATGCACTCTCTCGTTCGCTCACCTGGTCGCTGTATACACAATCGCGAGCGGCGCACACACCTCGCATGTCATACACACATTCATTGTCAGCATTACTAATCGCGCCACCGTCTCTAACTCTAGCGCTAATGCTCGCAACACTACAAGAAGCGAATAGCAACGTGCAGTGGGATAAGCGAGAAAAGGGTAGAGAAATAGTCTCTAAAATTGTACATTCCAACTGTAGTTGTTGTTATTCCGTTATTGCCGTCCACTCTCATGTCAGTCAAACGACACACACAACAATCAGACAAGCAAGCGAAGCATCGAGTGATTGGTGTTGTTGCTGAGCACCGACACGTATTTCGCTCAGACGTTTCACTGTTAAAAGCTTATTGGGCCACTAGACACCTAACTTCTTTTCCAAACGATCGTTGATTTCTCTCGTCGAGACGTATTTTGCAACCTACACGTAGTCAGGGCATCAGATAGCCATAGACGTCAAATGAACATTGCATATTAACTGATTTTCGTCGACTTTCAAAAACTTTTCTCATTTCACACTAGCAACAAATTTTTGGTGAAATATCAGTCTCGTCAGAGGCGCGTGTGCATTGGGAAATTATGCAAAGTTATCAAACTTCATCCATTAAAGAGTGGCCATATGAAAGTTTCGATTTGCCATGGATTCAAAGCATGGTAATCTGCCGATGCAGGTTGCACTGTGCTGCTGCATCCTGCAGACACGGATCGCGTTTTTTGAATGCGCGCTCTTTCATTGGGTGCGCAGCCGCAGCTGGGAGCCGGCAAGGGGCGTGTCAAGCGCCAAACTTCCGTCAGTGTCGCTGTGCTCCAGCATGTAAAGAGCGTGCCAATTGGGCTAGGGAACACACTGCACGAACCTCTATTATTTATCGGTATGGTTGGATTGGCCGGCTGACCCTTGTTCGATCATTAAAATCAACGTATACTTTGAAATTGCCTGGTATTGGACATCAATCTTTGGCCGTCTGGTGCGCATTAATGGTATGCTGCACACACGTCACATCACTGAGATAACAATTATTTAGCATTGGAATATCGAAAAAATAATACAGGAAATCTGAGCCTTGATTTAATATCATGCCTCGTATACCAACTGTTCACAGTAAGACATACGTGACGCCTAAGCGTCCATATGAAAAGGAACGTCTTGATCAGGAGCTCAAGCTTATTGGTCAATTTGGTTTGCGTAACAAACGCGAAGTGTGGCGTGTCAAGTACACACTAGCCAAGATCCGCAAGGCCGCTCGTGAATTGTTAACACTTGAAGAAAAGGATGGACGTCGTTTGTTTCAAGGTAATGCCCTACTTCGTCGTCTTGTTCGCATCGGTGTGCTCGACGAGAGCCGCATGAAGCTCGATTACGTGCTAGGTCTTCGTATTGAGGACTTTTTGGAACGTCGTCTTCAAACTCAAGTGTTCAAACACGGCCTGGCCAAGAGTATACATCACGCCCGTGTACTGATCAGACAGCGTCATATTCGTGTTAGGAATCAAGTCGTCAATGTTCCATCTTTCATAGTTCGTCTAGATTCTGAGAAGCACATCGATTTCTCTACTAACTCACCCTTCGGTGGTGGCCGTCCGGGTCGTGTCAAGAGGAAGAACATGCGTAAGGCCGCTACCGACTCAGGAGCTGGTGGCGATGGTGGTGAGGAAGAGGAAGAATAATTTGCTGGAACACCCTGACATGAAAATACGCCATCCCGTTTATAGATCAACACAATAAATTATACCAAACTAACACATGTGTCATGTTCCCCACGGAGCTTTTCCCAGTTGGAGTCAACTAACGTCCTAGATTACTTAACAAGACAAATGGAAACGTACTTAGGGACTAAAAGAGAGTATTCGACAGCGCCTCTGGTGCGCCTATTTATTGCAACAAGTTCACTGCGCTACTCTGATTCCATCGCGGCAATGAGTTAAGTCGGGCTAAAAACACATTGGGACCAATGTCATTGGTGACCAATAATAAGTGACTACTCATTATGGTTTCGCTCACAATTCCTCTTTGGCCTTCTTTTTGTTCTCTTTGATCATTTGTTGATCAACGAGGTACTCGCCGATGGCTGAACCGTCTGAAGCTTCTGTTGAGCGAACAAGCGACAAGATTGTGTACAGTTCGTTGATTGATTCAACCTGCTCGGTGAAGAATTTAGATTCTAGAAAGTCCATCAAGTGCCAGTCTTGGCATTTTTGCTCACTGATGCTGTGAATGTGATGAATTTTAGCATAAACGGACTTTTCCAAATCGATAGCATTCTCCAAAGCATGTTTAACGCTGTTCCATTGTTGCATAGGTGACACTTCAGCTCCAATTCGTCCAACAGTTCCGTTTCTCATGTTAACGTAATCCAAGAACAACTGAGCGTGTTTGTACTCCTCTAGGGATTGGGCTCGGAAGAACTCTCCGAAACCATATCTAGCGACACGAGGGCTATTGAAATGACCAGCCTACATAGCGCATAATGGAAATATCGGTCGAAGATATCGCATTATTTCTAACCCGAGGTGAAAGAGTTGATCAAATGGTTGCGCAACTTACCATATTCATATAGACCATACTTGCGTGCAGTTCTTCGTTAATTTGTTCATTGACAGCTTCGAGGCAAGCATCATGAAGCTCATAATGATCGAAGATTGGTTTTCTCGGACCTGAACGATCACTCGACGTCCAGATTTCGTTATTGAATATCGATGGATGAGTGGATGAGAAGAAATCTAGATTGATAAGTTTTAACACTTTTCCGGATGAATTTCGTTGATTATGAAATATATAAGTTGTCGATGCACTTGTGACACTCACCATCAGCGTTAGCACGACCAACGATGGTCAAGATGGCGACGGCTAAAACGAGTGTGATTTTTAACATTTTGGTTCTTGTATCTTGATCTTGATATTTTAATTCAATCAAATGTTGCGTTTAAGGGTACCTTCGAACACTGGCTGTCAGTGATAAATATTGAAATAGTGAAGAATCTAAACTTCATCTATTGTCGCCTCTTTGTTCTAAAGACTAGTATTGTTGCCGCCACGTTGAGACGCTCGGAACCCTCAACAACAATTGTATTGACTGAACGACACAATCGACGTGACTCTTATTCTAACTCTTGGGGACTAGTCAAGTCGTGTCAGAGCTTGCTCTTGTCTCAACTGATTGGCGGCGGCGTGTTCAGAGAGTTCCTAGAGAGTGAGATAATTTGTGCCTGATCAAATCGTAAGTTATCAGTTGATGGTGTGTTCTTGTCTTTTTATCGAGATTGAAGATGGGTCACAGATAATGTGCCATTAAATGACTTATAAATAAGTGTATAAAAGCTAATTTCTGATACTTGAATTGACGGGAACGCTCAATCCCTCAGTGACACTGACTTGTGTGGCGATAAAATTGATGATCAAGCTGATTCAAGTGAGACGCTCACATTGTCTGGTACAAGATGACTGATATACGAGCGCTATTTATACAAGTAGAACTGAAACACCGATATGTTTGGTGTTAGCCCATAACATAATATCAAGCGTGTTCAGTCAAGATAGAATAGAGAAGTAGGGGAAAGTCACCGAGTTATCTGAGACACAAATTTGTTTCTGTTTTGACGTCGTTGATCGCTAATTGTTTCCACTGTGCTCTCACGTGGTAATAATCAAGGCAACAAAACATTTATTTAACAATAAACAAGCTAAGATAAGATAATGTCGTCAAGGTGATAACACTGATGATGGAGTTCGTATTGGTCGTTCATGTTTTGACCAGTAGCTGTCGTGTCGTGTTTTCATTTCAGACACAAACTCGTCGAAGCCTTCGCGTCCGTAACTATTGTCAACACTGAATTGTGACCAAGGATGTTCATTGTTAGACTCTACCAGCGTATCACGAATCCATGACTTGAAAACCTGTGTGAACAAATCAAAACGACGTATAAATTTGTCGTTCACATAATCGGGCTTCTCCGTCAAGCGTCCTTGCTCAAGATCAAGCAACATTTGTCGTATATTCGAACGCTTAGCCTCGAGTTCTTCGATTAGATGAGAGGGCGGATTGATATTGCGACTCCTACAAAGATTAATCAATTTGACCATATGCATAAAGTCATTTCTGTCTAACGAACACCAGAACAATTTGGCCATGAAATTGCTGCTCAACACTAAACCCAGCTCGTCCATGTTGCGAATGAGTGTTTGAGCTGCTTTAAGTGTAGAGCAAGCGCCGGCAATGGCCTCGAACGTTTTCAGGGTTGGACGAATGCCCTCGGTCTGCATCTCTTCCAACAAAAACAGGCATCGTTCGAGTCTCTGAGCCGGCTTAAGATGCTTACAAGTTGTTGCTCTAAGTATCAATCGGCTATAGATCCCATCATTGGGTTTCACAGAATGCACTTCCATCAGTTCAAGCAATTCACTTTCCATGCGCTGACTTAGAGGTAAGCAGCTCAAGATCATGTCGAAGATTCTGACGTCCGGCTTGATTCCTTCCGAGATCATGCGATCCAGAAATTCCACAACACCGCCAACTAATAGGAGGCGATTGTATCTGATGTGCATCACATCATAATTGATACTTTTTACTGTAGCCTGTAGTTGTGAAGTGGGATCAAACAATAGGTTGGGCATTTTAAAAGGTTTCAGCTCTGTGCCAGTCCCTGTTTGCAGGACGTCCGGGAGAGCATACAAAGAGTTGTGAGTTTTGACTACAGAATGCTGCTGTTGTTGCCGATCTAGTAGATCACTATTGATGGAGGTTAAATGTTCAAGTGATCTAGTATCCGCGTCTGATTTTGTATCGAGAAGCTGATCAGCTGGTGAACTTTCACGTTTTTCCGCGTCAATACCCTCAATGTTGCAATCTCTCACACAACGTAACATCAAATGATAAGTATCGTAAGTTGGCGTGAGTCCGTAATTTCGGATACGTCTGAAATAGGTTATGGCTTGTGCCAATCCTTTCTGTTGGTCCGATGCGCAACCTGTGAGCATAGCGTTGAAATGATCGATGTCAGGCATAAGGCCGGAATCGATCATCTCTTGCAGTGTCTTGCCGGCTATATCTAGCCGTCCTAATCTTCCGTATGCCTTGATCAAAGCAGCATAGTGCAAACGATTAAACGAGTACGAGACGCTGTTTTTGAGCTGCAATTTGATCCATTCGAGCCTCTTAAGACCGTATTCGGGAAATGGGCATTCGGCGCAAGAATTGATCAGGCATGTCACTATTGATTGCGTAGGTCGTTTGAAATATGTCAAGAATTCTTCGTAAAGATCAAACGCTTTCTTTGTGTAACCAGCACGAGCGCAACCATAAATTAGAGGTGAGAAGTTGTGAACAGTCGGTGTGAGTCTATCGACACTTTTCATTTGTTTAAACAATTCGAGTGCTCTCTTTATGCCGGCCGGACCTTGCCGTGCATGCTTGGTGATTTCATATTTGTAATAGTAGTCATTCTTCCTAGGACCAATAGGTCGCTCGATCTTGTCGTACCCGTCAGGATCGTCGGGAGAATTTTCGGCAGCTATAACTCGCAATCGTTGTTGTCCACCTTGACTTAAGGTTCCTAAGGGTGTGGCTAAGTGCCTGACAAGTGCAATTGATGACGACAATTTGTGCTGATTAGAAAAGATCCTGATTTGGGATAATAAAAGAGCCATAATTTCATGTAAATGGTCTCACTAAATATTGTAATCGTGAAACTCAGATCAAAAAGAATGCACGTCACGTGTTTTATTTTTGTGTCATTTTTCACAGAATTGTACACAGTATAAACACACATGCACGTTTTGCAGATGGTAAAGTTGAAGAAAAGACGCGCGCGCAGTTTAAAAGTTTTTCTTTGTACAATTTGGTCGATTTACTACATTTATTATATTTACAATTCATGTTTGTGTCGTCAGATCGTTTGCAACTAGTACAATTACAAAACTAGTCAAGTTTGTTGGTCTAAAATCTACGTGTGTGTGTGTTTCGTCAAGATCAATGGCAAGATCACATGAGTGGTTGGATGAATTGAATTGATAAAAGTGAATTGAAGAAAAACTGATGTTGAATTTCGTCGTTTAGTTTCCTAGTTGGTTGTGGTTGTTGTTGTCAGTTGTGGTGCTGATTGGTTAGTGGCAAGAATAAAGTGGGCAGCGTGTGTGTGTGTGTGTGTGTGGCAACAAGGGAGGAGATAGTGATGGTAGCAGAGAGATTATTTCTTTTTCTTCTTTTCTTGCTGTACACCTCTTAGTTCATTCTCTTCGGACCAAGTTTGTTGTGTCTCTTTGACAGTGGCAATGGCATAAATTTTCATCACGGAATCATCGACCAATCGGTCGAGATAATCTTCGGGATTGACGCGAATCCTGAGCACCTGTTCCTGGTGCGGATTGAGTACAACACTTTGACGATCGCGTTTGACTTTTTGCGCCAGAATGCCGGTGTAAAATACCGACGACGCACTTAGCGCCACCGTAATGGTGCGCCTGAACGCCGACCGATTGACTATTTTCACCACAATAGGAAATGGCTGTCCGACAATAACCTTGTCGAGTCCAATGAGATCAAACTCGACGTCCTCTTTACCGGGCGCCGGCTGCTCGAACAGGAACCCGAGGCCGCCGCAACGAGCCGCATTGAGTACGGACATGCGCTCTTCTTCGGTGCCCTCTTTGTTTTTGTACTGTACAATGATATCCTCGGCATCGGCCACTCCGTTGGCGGTGTAATCGTCCAGCATGCCGATACGTTTAGTGAATATTTTGCGCCCAACACTGAATCATCATCACACGCAAAAACACAATGATTAGTGCACGATAATAGATAGGTGCGCGAGTTATTGCGAAATCACGTTTTCAAGTGCGTGAGTGCATCAAGTGTGCGTGCGTTATCCACAAGTGGTTTAGTTTTGTTTTTGTTTTCGTTGTTTAACGGAGCGGAAATTCAAAGAGAATTAAGAGAATGGAAACAGAAAGGTTAAGTTTAAGGTTAGTCAAGTTCCATGTTTGGTAATGGATTAAATGCGGTTACACAGTAAATAATGTCGATGTAATGTGTAAACACTCAACAATAACAATATTGATAAGATAGCGTAAGAAGGCTTTGTAGGCGTCAATTACGAATCTATGCAGCTGAAGCAGCTAAATACTTTAAAAAAATGTACTCCAACTGTTAACACTGTTAACAATTGATTCTATTTCAGCTATCAATGACACACTATAGTTAATCCGTTATTTCATTCATCTGTCTTTGGCTAGTCAATTCTATTCTTTCAGCAGAGTGTCTAGCATACATAATGTGTTTCCGTTAAAGTTGAGCTCAACACAGTAAGACTTAAAGCACATAGAGCGAACATGAAGAGAAAGGATTGAACACTTTCTATCAATCTTTAGCAATTTTTTTCATCTTTTTTCTCCATCTCAACCACCTTTATCATGTTCTCATTCTTATTCTCATCCATCATCGACGTCATCCACATCATCATCATCATAATATGGCGTCAAAACTGTTATCTCTGGCTCTTGTTCTCGACGAATACACAAACAAACGTGCGCGCACACACGGATAACAACGAACAAAGTGACGTGAATGCACACGTGGTAACTTCAGATTAGTACTTGGTGATTGTGTCACGTGCGTCAGTCAAGCACAATGTAGCGATTGTGGTTATTGCTTGCAACTACTGTAGTTCGTATTGCATGCGTGTATGTGTGTGTGTTCACCAAGATAGCTGTGACGAGATAGCGAGCGAGCGAGCAACTGAATATTGAATGATAGCGTGCGACAACAAGTGCACCACGATCGCAGTGTTAACGAGTGCCATTGTGCTAAGCAGAACACACGCACACCTTTACAACTTACAACATCGTGCCAACAACGACAACACCAACAGCTACTACGACAGCTTTATCAAAAGCCACAACAGCTTTATTAACAATTAACAACAACTACAACAACGAGAACAACGATAACAAGCACAACAACGACTACAGCCACAGCTTCAGCAATCAACACAGGATGAATTAAGATTGCACAAGACGTGCTACCGTTATTCCTCAGCTACCTGGTTGCTTGCTCGCTCGCTCGTTGGCTGGCCTAACTAACTCAATACCTTTCTGCCCGCCTATCTGTCTGTGTGTCTGTCTGTCTGTCTATGATGGCATCAACAAGTAAATTCAAGCACCAGCAGCTTGATTGGCTTCTTATCAATTGTTCGGCCTTTTCTTCGCAATTCAATTGGCACTTGTTATTGTTGTTGTTGGTTTTATCAGTTGAGCTCATCCAGGACCTTCCGTCCTAATTTCGTCACTCACGTCACGTCACGTCACCTGCTCGCTCGCTTGCTTGTTCGTTCATTTGCCTTTTGTTTGCACACAATTGCTCGCCGGTGCACAATATACAAGTTGGCAAGCTAATGGTGCCGTGCGTGCCAATATTCACTCACTCACTGGCTCGATCATTTCGTTCATTGAATTCACAATGAACTTCTATCCAAAGTCAATCCAATTCACAATTAAATTGAATTTAATGAATGAGCATAACACATAAGCAACATTAGCCATGCTGCTTGCCATGCGAGTGAGCTAGCATATGTGAGGTGTGCGTGTGCGCGTGCAAAGTAGCGCGTGTTTTGCACTAATTAGTCCCACTAATTAAGGCACCTGACGTATGTCGTCGTCGTTGTCTCACGTTTGTCGTAACAACACAAACACACGTTGCTAGTGTGCTAGTGTGTTGGTGTGCTAAGGCTTTTAGTGTGCACAAAAACACTTTTTGCACACTCTGACAACTTAAACTCTTTCTCTCCATTCAACTTTAACTTTTACGTTCACGTTCACGTTCACGTTCACTTTCACTTTCACTTTCACCATTAACATTCGTTTCAAGTGCACCTTTTTTCTCTCGCCCGATCTCATCTTGGCTCTTTCTCTATGTATTCTCACTATGTATATTGCTGTCACATACACACATGCACAAAAAGTCAAAGTTTTCTTATCTGACTATGCACACTAGGCATTGAAAATGTGTGAGCGTTAAAATGTGAATGTTTGTGCGTGAGTTTGCTTTGCTTTCCAAACAGCAGCACAAATTGTGAATTCTGTGAAAAATCAGTCAGTCAAAATCAGAGACAGACAGTCAGACTTCTACGGGCATACAGGCAGTAAGTAAGTGAGTGAACGAGCGAACGAGTTAGTCAGTCACAGTCTGCTGGCAACCATGCAACGTGCATACAACTGGCAGCAACAAGTGTTAGCTGCTCTGCTCAGCTCACCAAACATAACGATGATTCGATCCAGCAACGTTGTTGGCGCCATCGAAGACACCCAACGCTAGCTGAGTAGCGCCAGTGTCACCTGAATTAGCGCGATGTGTCCTAGAAGAAAGAAGCAAGTAGAGAAAAGAGTTTTCTGTTTAGCTCAACCTCTCTATCAGGTCTATCAGACTTTATTGGCGGTGTCAAAGTGTCTTGTCGCCTTTCGCTATGAAGGCTTGAGCAAAAGTCAAAGCTAAACTATGCTTGAAACAACACACGCACACACACAAAAGGTTGTGAGAGACGAACGATGCTAAAAAGTAAGAAAATTTAAATGTTTCCATCAGTCACTAATTATGTTTTTGTTCGAAAAAGAGTGCTAAAATTGTCTCTCTCTTTTTTGTTGCTTTTCTAACCAACCAACGGCTCTACTCTGCGGGTAGCTAACCTTAAAGATTGATTTCAGAGACTGAAACAACTATGATCGAAGGCGAGACAACTAGGGGAAAAGATGATGATGTACTTACTGATACTTGTTGGTCTTGATTTTGCGCCATTGGAGGTCACTTTTGTCGTCCTGTTGCCAATGCACGACGTCTGCATTAACCTCGGCAAACACGAACGCCGCGTCGTAGGCGAACCCAACCTCGCCTTTACGTATCGCCTCCAACGAAGCCGGGCCCATCTGATAGAATCCCATCGAGGTCTCTTGGGGTGTTGCGTCAACCGCTTGCCAGCCGCCGTAGCCGGGCGGCAAATCGGGCCGCGCCATCCACGCGTCACTCCAAACGTGAAAATTCCAAATACTATCACTGTTAACATCACTAATTGGTTCGCCTCCTGCACATGATTTTTTGTTTGTTTAGTTTTTTGTGTTGTGTGTGTGAGGAAGAGAGGGAGAGCGAGAGAGAATGTTAGTGAAAGTGTCAACAGACATGAATCACACCACGCGAGTGATTTATTTTAGAATGCTTTTGACGTGTTAGTGTTGATGCTGTGACGCGTGTGTGTTTACAAATACAATTATGTGCTACTAATTTATAAACAAAATACTCTATGATGCATAAATATTTGTCTGTGTGTCGTCGATGTTACTTCACAGACACACACACACACACACACACCAAAGTATCATAGCTTTAAGTACGAGTGATTGGGGAAGAGGAAAATTTACTACTTACGTTCAGAGAAGAACTTGTCAACGGTTAGACTGTCGTCTGTATCATGAGCCGACACAAAGTTACTAACTGTACGTGCCGGTATGCCGAGTGTCCTTAACACAGTGGTGGTGACGCCAGCAAACACCCAACATTGGCCGAATTTGACCGGCTCACCGCCGCTTAGCAGATATTTCTCCAATATTGTCGCTGAGCCTGTCCATTGCCAGGGGGCCAATCCGTCGCCATAGTTGCCGGACCAATTGCCGACCAGCAGGCCGTTGTCGTCGTGCGAATTGACCATGGCCGATACGGCTCGTGCCACTTTCACTACGCTCGAGCGACCAGTCACATCGAGTCGTGTTTTGTCCAACATAAACATCACTGCCGGCAACACTGCCTCATGGAACTGTTTGTCAAGATGTATAGAAAGTGTGTGTATGTTTGTGTGAGGATAAAAATAGCAATTAGTACGTGTACGTAGACGTCACTTGTACAAAGCAAAAGCTGTACAGTGTACGTTGTTTCATGATACGTTGAGGACAAATACATGATGATTATATAACAAGTATTAAATCAGATAATGATAATATTAAGAATATAATAGAAGTAAAATCAAGAGAACAGTTGGCTGCTATGTCCTTCAAAGGTTATTTTCAAAGGATATTCTCTATTGATCATATGGCTCAAAGCATACACTCAGAGCTTGAGCTCAAGCTCAAACCAAAGCTCTGAGCGAACAGAGATGGCTAACATTGGCTAGTGGTGGACATTGGCTCTTGCATTCTCTCAGTTACTCAATTCTCATTCTCAGTCTTATTCAGTTAGCAGTCTAACAGTCTATCAGAATAACGGTGTAGCAGTCTATTTAACAGTCACTGTGCAAGAGCCAATGTGATAGTGGTTAGTCAGTCAACCAAACAACAACAACAACAACGGACTAGCCACAAGTTAGCCAGACAGTCAACTAGCCAGCGATCGAACTAGCGAGGAATTAACAAGCCCACGAGCTGGGATTGAGAGAAAGAGTGAGAGGGAAAGGGAAAGAACGAAGTCAAGAGTTGAGTCCGACAAGAAACACACAGTGTTATTGTCGTTGCTGTTGGAGTACAACTCGAATCTACACTAGCCAGCAGCTAGCCAACACAACAAGAACAACAGCAACAGCAACACACACACACACACACACACACACACAGGCAGGCACGCACGCACGAAGTTACAGCACAGGTGTCAAAGAGTGGTAGAAAATAACAAAAACACAGAAGGAAAATAACAACAACACAAAAGAGTCACGGGCAGACAATAGCAAATAGCGGATAACAGTCGTCAGGTGGTAGCGCCGACAACAACGGCAACACAAACAGCAATGAAGGCAACCGAAACAGCAACAAGTGCAACTGCTATTGCAACGATCCTATCGCATTGAGCAATCATCAAGGACGTCCAGACACAAACACACGATGTCGATTTTGGCCGCCACGTTTTGTGAGCTCTATCGCAATCGGCTTCTCATTTGCTGCTTCTCTTCTCCTGTCTCGACGACTACCTTCTTGTATAGCTATATTGTGTGTGTTGAATGACTGTCGATATTGGCAATAGCGAACCCTATCGATAGCAACAACGAACGAGCTAATACAGTGAGTGAGTGAGCGAATATAACACAAAAGTCAACAAATTGAGTGAGTGAGCGAGAGTAGAAGAATAAATATATTGAAGAAAAAAGCATAACAAAGAGAAGGAGAACGGAAGATAGATTGATAGACACCGAGAGATAGAGAGAAGTGAAAAAATGAGTGGCCTTAACTTTCCAATAGTCTGAGTCGGAAAGCTAAGGTTACCCGTCCGTTCTGTTAGATGTTTGTGGAATGGTGTGTGAGACTCACCTGTCCGTAGATCCATTTGCGACCGCGCGGTTTCGAGTGTGAGCCAATGTAGATTTTGCCCACATCGTTGAGCACGTACTCTTGTCGGGCGTCCTCGTGCGACAAATAGACGCCGTCGTCTTTGCTCCATGCGTTAAAGATCACATAGATGGACTCACGCACGGTGTACGTTTTAATGAGACGCGAGCCGGCCAATTTAGTGGAGATTTTGAAGCGCCACACGCCGATGGCCACGGCGGCCGGTATGTGTATTTGTACGGTGAGTATGTTGGAGTCGACACGCAACAGCTTGGCGTCCCACTTGCTGGAGTCGCGCTGAGGTTGAGCGGCCGAATCGCTAGTGATGGGCAAATAGATGAGTGTGCCTTTGCCCACTTGAGGCCGTGCGCCGAATCCAAACTCGAGACGCATCTTGTCAGTGTTTCGTTGGTACGGTTGCCGTAAGTGTACCTGAATCGTAATGGGCTCGCCGCGTCTAACAACCATTGTGGGCGCATTCAACGTCGCCGGACTAATGCGATCAATCATTTCGTACAGTGACGTGTGATGGTCTTGAGCATTCTCTTTGGTGCGCATATCGACGAACACCACTTCGTTGGCGCCAGCGCCTCCGCCCTCGACGCCAGGCGGCGCCACTATCGACGCGTCCTGATTCGACGAGGCCGCGTTGTACCTCAGCACCGGGTACTCTTTGCGTAATCGAGGCGACGCCCCGAAGCGGCCCACGCCTGCTGTCGCCGGCTGACCAAATGACGATGGTGGCACTCGTGAGGCTGGAACTAATTGACTAGACACTAGTAATGACGTACGGCTAGCTACGACCACAATCACAACAACAACAATGAGCAACGTCCACATTGGCGTCGGCCACCTCGTTGTTGCCGTTGCTCTTCTCGTCGTTCCTCTCTTTCGAGTGAGCTTCGTCGTCGTCGTCATGTTCGCTATTGTTTTGATTTGGGTCGTCGTTGTTGAAATGTTAGGTCGTTGAGTTGCTCGACAGTTAGTCATGTGCGTTTGTGTTGGTCGATGTGAGGCTACAATGTGGTGCCTGTGCTGCATATGCATGTGCAGGCATTGTTGTTGTCGTTGATGATCGCGATGGTGATGATTGTGATGGTGATGGTGATTGTGATGATCAGGTTGTTGCTGTTGCTTCTGATGTTCATGCTCGTGCTGATGTTGGTGATGGCGATGATGATGATGTTGGTGCTCGTGATGCTCGTGCTGATGGCGATCGCGATGTTGATATTGCTGTCGATGATGATGATGATCGCTCATGATGATGATGATGATTTCAAATTTCGACACTTGTTGATTTGGCGAACACTTGTTGTTGTCGATGTCGTTTCGCTTGATTGGCTCATTCACTCGCTCACACAGACACAGACACAGACACACTTACTCTTTCTTTTCTCGGCTTCTCGGCTTCGTTTGCTTCTCTCGCTTCGTTTGCTTCGTTTGCTTGAATTGAAGCTCACAATCACTCACTCACGCTGACGATGTTGATGGCTCGAGAGCTCGATGGCAAGTGTGCGCGCCTGCACGACTTGCATCTCACACGCTTGCACGCACACGCACACGCACACTCGCACACACACACACTCATACTCGCGCACTCACACACTCACCTGTGCGAGCGAACGAACGAACGAGCAAGCGCTCACAGTCAGTCGGTGTGTGCGCGCTTTTGCTAGCGCTATTACTATCACTGTTGTCATCTTACGATAGATTTTCGTTGCTTGAACTCCTTACTTGCTATTTTACTCGCTTACACTAGCGTACGCTTGTCGGTCGCCGTCGTGGTACATGCAAAAGTTGCACATAACGGCCACCAGAGGGCTTTTGAGAACTTTTCTTCGTCTTCTACACTAACCAAGATACACTAATGCACTGCTGTGTATGTACTGCGTGTGTCACACACTCAATTCTCGACTTACTTATGCACTTCAGTTCGTTGTCAATGTCGCACTCAAGCGTGTACACTATGAACTCTACTATGCGATTCTGGGTTCTCTGCTGAGCATGCGCATTATTATGAGTTTATTTTAAACGCGCCAATCTCGAATGTTTTTTTCGCTAGCAAAAAGTTTTTCCGATTCCAAATTTACCTAGTATTGACTAATTTAGAAGAGTAAAAGTTTTTTATTATTTTCTAGATTAACAAACTCATATAAATTATAATTTCATATTTTTTTATTTACGATCTCTTTGACACTGCTCTCTCTCTCTCTCTCCCTTCCTCCCTCCCTCTCATTTAATTTCACTCTCATATTCAAGTCGAATGATGTTCATTTTTGACAACACACCTGTTTTAGACATCATCCATCATTATATATTGGTGGATGTTGTTGTTGATAAATAGTGACCCCTTTGCTTCATAAACGGCTCATTATTTCACGTCAGTTGATTGTCTCGTGTCGTCTCATTTGAGAAATTTGATTGCTGAAAACAATAATAGTCAATATTTCAATAAATTATAGCCCGTTTTCGTACCGCATCCGAAGTAATAATGGCAACACAGCAGCAGCAGCAACAACAACCGAAACCAAACATTGGCCTTGGTGTTTGAGCAAAATCGAACAACTTAACACCAATGTTGTTGTCGTTGCCGTGATTGTCGTCGCAGTTGTCGTTGTCATAGCTGTCGTTGTCTTCGTCGTAGTTATCGTCGTCGTCGTTAAAGTGAGCGGCGTAGGCGTTTGGTGGCAACATCTTGGCGCTGTGTGTGTGTGTGTGTGTGTGCATTTGGAGTGCGTGTGCCTGCCGGCAATGCAGTTTTGAATGGCACTGAATATTGTTGAAGATATGATGGCGCCATCAGTCACACACATATTCTTCAGTGATTCAGTCATTCATTCAGGCAAGCAAAGGCAGACAGGCAAGCAAACAGCGTGCAACCATAGCCGCCAGGTAGGAGCACAGGTAACACACAGCCACACACGACAACGCGCGCGCGCGCGCGCTAGAGACGCGCACACACACAGTGTAGCCAAAAATCAGCGCAGAAAATTGTGCGTGCGTGCTTGAGTACACAACTTACTTGACTGATCGCGTCAATGTTTATAATAATAAAGTATACAATGAAAATTTTGGGTTTTTTTCTTCTTCTTCGTCTTCGATTTCTACATTGTGCCATTGCCGTTGGTGCTGCTCGCAATGCTCTGGGTAAATTGTTAGCCTTCTGTTTCTCTTCATTGTTTGTTACAGCAAGTGTTGTTTCGATGTCAATGCAAAAAAAAGAGTCAATGAAAAATTAAAACACTTCCACCACGAGACAAGACAACGAAACAACGAGACATAAAGAGAGAAAGATAAGACAGACAACGACGACGCTCGAGGCAAATATATCGCTTGCCACTCGCTCCGTGTTATTTGCTTCCAGTTGTCACTTGAATCATGGCATCGCTAGCTGTTGCTTTGCTTGACGAAGTTTGTTTCGAGTGCTGTAGCTTGCTTTGTCTAGCATATAGTCGTGAAACACTGTGGAAAGAATTTAAAGTATGTGCTTAAAAACAATTGAAAAGCTGGCGATGGCAATGGCACAAGCAACAAGCAACAGGTGTGAGCGCTTGTTCTTACTTTGTTTCAAAAGCGATGCAAACGAAAGATAAAGATATAATGAAAGAGTGAAATCAAGATCAAGCGGATGAAAAAGGATTATATCTTTTCTTTGCTCATCTATCTTGCATCCTTTATCGATCTTTTCTCCCTTTTCTTCTTCCTCTTTGTCCTCACGAATCAATTTCTCATTCGTCCATGTGTCTCAGTCACCGTCGTCCTTGTTGCCGTCCGAAGGCTAATGAAGAGGCGATTCTCTTCGAACATTTAACAGCCTACTTCGAGTATTCATGTGCCCAGTGGATAGTCTCGAGCAGTCTGTTAGTAGTTTAGGGCAAGTGGAAATAAATAAACAAACATGAAAATAAGAGCTTGCTGCAGTTGCTGTTCACGTGTTCCACGCTGACAACAACGATCTCTATTCGACTATTCAACGATTGTTGTTGTACGAGCAAAATAAATCACACACAGTAACAACATGTTCACTTGGTGTCATTGGTGACATGCTCATTAAATCTTGATCACACTGACGAGCTCACTTTACTTCAATTGAATTGAATTGGAATGATTCAATGATTATATATTCAGATTCATCATTCGATATAAGTAGCTGTTGTTGCTATTGCTACGAGTAATGCTGCTGATTGCTGCTGTTGCTACCGTTGTTGCCGTTGTTTTTGGCTCACCTGTCTTTCACTTGTTGAATCTAAATGACTCAAGTTTGTGTGTGTGTGCGTGTGTGTTAAGCCTTTGAACCTTAAGCTTGTGCGCACTCTCTTTCGGTTGCGCAATTCTATTCGCGGTAACAACAACAAAAACCACAGAGAGCACATACACTGTACTCTTGAATTGAATTGAATCGCATCGAATTGCATTGCATTGCATTAAAAATGTGATCATACAATCATACAATCGTACATTCACGAACGCTAACCGAGCAATACGTTTACCACGGATTGATAATTACGACACGGAGTAATGATATATGATTGGAGTGAGAAAGAGAAAAAAGTATCAAGACTAGATTGCATTTACAGGTTTTTATTTTATACGCGGCGTCGATATTGTGGAGCTTAAGAGCTTGCCGGCAGCTAGACGCGCCAAACTTTGTCACCGTAGCTTTTTGTTGCCGCCGTCTCGTGTTGTAAAGTTACGTGATTGGAAGTTTGATACTGTTGTCTTACTGTGTGACACTGTAAAACTAAACACTAAGTCAGAGTTCGAATCATGGAGCATCCGAGCATTAAGCGTCGGCACCGCCACCACCACCACCGCCGACTGACTGACTCACTGACTGACATATCTATTCACTCACTTGATTTACTTAGCTTGAACTGACTTTGAACATGATGATAAGATCCAAAGTGTCTTTGGTATTGAACTGTATGTGTGTATGATATTGAATTTGCTTAGAGAGTGCAGCAAATTATCAAGCTGAACAAAATTAGTGAATGATGAATGAGTTTTAGCGTGAACTTTGACCGGAAAGATTCAACAAACCAGAAAAACAGATACCAAGACACTACAGAGCTTGCAAACGAACGATAGGTAAAGACCAGGTGTATGTAATGCCACGGCCATCGTGCGATCATTTCTTCACTTCTTCATTTCATCGTGCCATCGCCATATCAATTGGCGGCATTCAAACAACAACAACAACAACAAACACATAAGCAGCCATAGAATACAAGAAACAGGTGGACAGGAAGACACAAGTAAGCGAGACGCATATTATAATACGGTAATGCGTTATTTAAGCTTCAAGCTTGTAGCTTTGGGCAGATGCGAGCAGCTCTCCAGAGCAGTAAAGTTTTCATAAAGCTCTAATAAAGTTTTATAAATGCAACAAGATGATGTTGATGGTGACTAGCAATTGTACAAGTGACCGGATGAACCATTCTGTGGCCCTGTGGCTCACTCACCTTTGCGATGAACTAATCAATGAACTTTCAAATATACAGTTTGTTAGTTGTACACACAAATGCACACTGTTTCCTAGCATTGCTGTCGTAATTTTGGACTAACGTAGTGTGTCCAGTCGCGCGTTTCACGGCCGCTAATTCAACTGGTCAGCGAGACAGTCGGTCAACTTTTGAATAGTACACGCACACACATACACACATATCAGGTGTATACATTACATCGAACATATTACAGTGTTACAGTATTACAGCATAGTTAGACATGCTGTACACTTGGTCCACAGTTGTTGATGCAATTGAAGCATTGATACAGCACTCAGAATGGTGCGCCACACGTTGTACCACTGAGAATTAATCATAATTGCCTTAGTAATCGATCGCTTGTGTATATTCTATGGTGCTGTTTAGTGAATCATAAGTCCAGAATCAGAGTCAAGTGCAGCGGCCACAAGCTCATAAGGTGTAGCGAGCTGTAGTAGTGAGCCTTAGTAAGCTCTAGTTAGCATAAACAGAGTGAAGCAAGCGTTAGGTTATTGGCCAGCGGTCAAGCTCAAGCTGTCTCTTCTCGTCACTTCTCTTCTCTTTCAAGCTCCTCTCAATCTGTACTTTAGCTTGGTCTGTGTGTGTGTGTCTCTCCACACAACTTTGTCAGCTACATGTTGCACTGCTGAATGTTGTTAACTCTGCATATCAACTTTGTATTAGTGAGAGCAATGTGTGATAAAGCTAATATGTTTAGTTGAGTGTAATTTAGCGTATCTACACAAGCTGGACACACTGACCAGTATGTTGTGGTTCACGATGTTAGAGAGAAGAATTTGCCAAAATGATAAAGAGCTAGTTGGGGAGAAATTTGCACAAACTTATGCGCTAAAATGTACAGCTATGTGTAACTTGAGATGTGGCCACCAAACGCAAACGTTGACGCAACGCGAAACCAACTCGGAAGTCAGCAGCGATTTGTTCGACGAGAATAAAACCAACGCTGGCGATGCAATGCCAGCGAGCGCACGAGAATCTCAAAGCTCGGTAATCTTGTCGACAGCATGTGATAATTGTAGATGATTTTTAGCTACCAGCCAGCAAATAGACAACCAGTGAACGAACAAACGAACAACAAAGTGTACAACATCAACACCGACACTAACACCAGCAGTACAAAGTCAGGCTATACTCTACTGTGGCCTTACCAGCTATAACTATAGCAACATTAAACAGCTAACTGACCAACAATAAACAGCTGGCAACCAGCATCAGCCACAAGTCGACATCTAACGTAAATCGTGAGCTGAAAAACTTAAAAAATTTTACTCCTCCGGCGAAAATTTCTCTCTTTCTCATTTCACATTCTTCGTGCACTCTTCTTGCACAGTTGTTGTCAATCGTCGTCGGAGTCTAAATATTCTTAGTACTAGTGTGTGAAACTTCACTTTAGTGAAACACTGAATCGAATATATCATTGCCAGACTCATCGAAGAGTATCGATAGTGTCCAATGTTTTGTGTTGAAAGCCGAGAGAGAGAGAGAGGGAAATTCATTTCCTAGCTGCTAGCTTGATGTGAAAGCGTTTCCAGAAAGTTTGCTTGTCACTGTCCATTCGTCAGCCCGTTCGTTTGTTCGTCTGTGACGGACAGACACTCGCACATACCGATTTGCTTGTGACAGACAAACATTAACACTGACCATTCGCATTCAAATTGAAGCTGCTGTTTATTGTTTCGATAGTTCGATGTTTGTGGTCTACTCTTTCAGTTGTGGTTGCTCATTGATTGTTGATAACTCTGTCGGTATACAAACAGACAGACAGACGAGCATCTGCAAGTCGGCATGCATCTGTTCTGCATTATCTTGTCTCACTTTGCGTACATATATTATTCGCAATTCAATTTGCAAAGTTAAAAATTTGCTCGAGAGTGATCATAATTCTCCGTAAAATTCATTTTCGTTTCACACACAAACGACATTGTGTATCGCAAAATGTCACGAGTCACGACAAACAATGTACACACCGAAATTGAAACAACGAGCAGGAATTCCTTCACGGGAACGTTGTCTCTCTTCAAATTACACCAGCATTCAAAATGAACGTGAACGTGAACGTGTTTTTCTCGCCCTTCTCAGAATAATAATTCATTCAAATAATAAATAATAGTAACGACACTAAACACATTCGGGAACAGTTTACTCGTCAGTTTGATGGTGCCAATATAGAATGCGATCAGCTTATTTCGTTTTCAGCTCATTGGAAGCAGAATAATGATCACGTGTGTGAGTGACATTTAAGCTGCTTCTAATTTGCAACAACAAAAGGCACACTATTTTGATTTCATCTTTGCTTTCACTAATCATTATCTAATCTCTTCATCACCCATTGCTTGATTTTGTTCAGCTTCAACTATGGACTGTTTTTCCTTGTTATGTCCGTGTGTGTATCTACGAGTATCAATAACCACTACAACAGCATCAACATATGATGATTGTATCAACCATCTATCGGCATCACAAGTCTATCGGTATCAAGTTGTCGAAGCTGTTGTTGTTGCTGCTGCTGCTGCTGCTGCTGTGAGCATAACAATATAGCATTTTTTAAAACTACTAATTGATCAAGCATTAAATCAAGTCTATTGATCTAACAGCACCTCAAAGTATACCTTGCTATGAGTTAGTGCTCAATTCATTCAATGACCGGCATTCAATCAGTTAAGCTTATACACTTGTTTGTTCGCCAAGTCATCACTCGAGCCCGAGTCAACGTTAGCGAAGTGTCTTAAGGCATCACTTGTTTGTGCTAAGCTCCCCTAGTATTACAAACCTGAGCTATCAGTATGCAAGCTAACAAGTATCAAGCTATTAGCTTTGCTAAGAAACTCATTGATAACAATGAGAGCTGCGAATGTCCATTCGCCATCAAGTCCAAGCTCAATCTCAAACTAAACTGCCAGTGGAAATTTGAGATAGTATGTTTGGTTGGCCAATTTGTGTGTGTCGGTGTCGGTGGGCGAGTCATGGCCACACTCACAAAACGGCAGTCAAACAAATGTTAGGGCTGTGTTGATGGTCAGCTCAGGCCTGGGCTCAGGCTCAACTCGATCGCCAATTGTCACCTTGGCTTTTCCATTTTCTCCTTCTCTCTTGACGCAGGCATCTCTTTCGCTCTCTTATTTGGCACGCATTGCTTACCAATCAACTTAACCTTGCTTGCTTGACAGTAGCGGCATTAATTTGCCGCCTGTTTGCTCATTTGATCGTTCGCTTGATTGCTTTCTCTTCAACTGAAAGCCAAACTTCTGATCTTTGTTTTGTTAGCTTACAGCCGCTCCTAGTCATTGTCGGTGCTGTTGTTGTCATAGGAATGAGAATAAGAATTAGGAATTAGTAAGAGTTGGCCGCATGATCGAGCCGAACACACAACAGACAACAGACAGCAACGACACCGATGATCAGCAATCAAGCATCACCGGCGATTGCTTTGTCAGCTGTAAATTGGTTTGCATTTGTTTAATTATTATTAATTCTGTTGTCTGTATGGTCAATGAACTTGACTTTTCAATCCAATCTATCCATGGTCAATGTGCGGTGTATGTGTGCTTAGGAAAACAGACAGACAGGCGCCCGGATGGAAGAACACGCGACGAGCACAACGAGACTGTTTTTATACTGGGCTGTGCGGCAATCTCGAAGATAATGGCACAACAAGAATCAAGATCACTAGCTTGAACTATCTCGATGTGATTAACTTGTGTGACATAGATGTTGTCTTAAACTATGTGTGTCAATGTCTGTGTGTCATAATTAATAAATCAAAGTCACGAGTCACCAGTTTAATCAGGCATCACTCGCAAGACCGCAAGATCTCTCGTAAGAATTTCCCTGACAATTCTTGTATAGGATCTCATCTGTGTAAGATCACACTAATGCAATCACACAGGTAAGATCGTCGCACTCAATCAGACAGGAATCACGATGACATACAGGTTCTCAGATTCAGTTCAACCCGGTGTGCACAACCTGTGATGTGACGGAATTCTTGCTTGATGATAATTGACCTTTTACACCTTTGTGTGTGTGTGTGTACGGTGCAATTTTGTCTGTATGTCGGCGTGAATGATTAGCGAAAAAGCCCGAGTCAAAGATTCTCCATTACAATCTCGAGATATCATGCGGTATTTGAACAAACTAAATTTATATTTGGGCAATCAACTCAAACACCTGATTGAGTTGGCTGCTCAAAAGACAACTGTTCGAGCTAAAGCTCAAGTTTGCACGCTCGCCAAATGGCAAGCAACAGTGACAGTGACAACTTTAACCACCACAATAACGACAAAAGGACGAAAAAAAGACAAGTTTGGTAGCGCACATGAATGACCGATCAAATGCGACAACGACGACCACGATTCGACTAATAAACTTTATACCAGAAGAATAAGAATGAACTCTATGCATAGATCGGAGACTTATACTTAGTCCAGCTCAGCGTGCAATAATGATAATAAACTTTGAGCTAAATGTGCAAAAATAGAGCAAAATTCAGTTCACTGTCAACATGTCTGACATCTTAATTTCTGACATCCGATGGTCATGGTTAAAGCATTTGATTGTCAATGGTCAACTTGTTGTTTTTACTGCTATTGTAAATTGAATCGGATCGGATCGGATCAAATTGAATCAGCAGTCAAGTCAGGTACAAATTCAAGAATAAAAGAAGCAGAAGTAGAGTGGCAAAAAAAGTTGAACGAAGATATCGCACAATCAACAACTGGCCCGAGTGTCTTACTAAAGGGTAACTCACATGAGCTGTCCAACGACTTGCCCGTTGTTGTTGTGTGACTGTGAGCGTGCTCACAACGCCCGTGGCTAAAACCGTCTTATATCATACAAGTTATATGTGCACAAAAAAAATTATTAGTTCACTCTCATGTAAAGTCGGCGAGATTTTTTGAACAAACATTTTTTCTCCTGTGAATTATTTTCAGTGAAAGAATCGTTTCATTTGCGTTCACTGTCGATCAGCTGTCGACATGCAGCGACGCATAATACACAGACAAACGCACGTGGTGGCTTATAAACCCTTCACTAACAAACCCTTTACTAACAAATCAGGCTTCAAGGAATCTCCCATGTTACTCAATGATTTAATGTCTGTAATACCCACTTGTTTATAATAAACTCAATGTTCGATCAATGCATCTGTACGCTGCACAGACTCATTCGAAAGTAAAGCACATAAACTTGATTTTCTTTTGAATTAGGCGCGCAGTCGGAAGCACCTTGATGCACACAACAAAACCCTTTGTGGCTCACTTCTTTCGTATGGTCGCAAAGCTCTCTGATATTTTTTTAATTAACCATTATTATAAATCTAGTATATCCAGCAGATCATAAAGATCATAATAACGAAGAATGGGTAAGACGCGAGCTCTGTCGAACGCCCACGTTGGACAATGGATGACAACATTGGACGATGCCATCGTGGCACGTGACGGCGAAACCATTGCCGAACTGATGAGCCTATCGAATGCGAATCAAATAGATGCGAATGCACGAAAAAGTCTCGGACAAATCAATGCGTCGTGGAAGGACTTCGTTGAGGCCCATCTCAACACTGTACAGCATCTTAACAACGGTGACATTGTCGCCGCCTTTCACGAAAAACTCAACTCAATGACATTATTAGACAACATCATCAAGGCGCAACGTGACAACATGTGCATGGCGCTCATGCATCGTCAGGCGGTCGATCTCCGGCAGCTGGCCATACAGGCTGACAAAATCGATTGTCAGCGGAAAAGTTATCGTCCCGATGAGAATATTGAGAAAGTGTGCGAACCTATGATGGCATTGTTTCGCACTTGCGCCACCGATTCGCGTTCGTCCGCTGAGACGTCGAAACGACGCGGCATGATTATCATCATCAATCAATTGTTCAAGATATACTTTCGAATTAACAAGATCAACTTGTGTAAACCGCTAATACGTGCCTTAGACAATCAGGTGAATTTATTTCATCAATTTAGTTTGGCCCAACAAGTGACTTATCGCTACTATTTGGGAACCAAAAGTCTTTTTGATTCCAATATCAAACAAGCTGAGACATGGTTGGAGTTTGCGTTCACCAATTGTCATCCGCAAATATACAAAAACAAACGTTTGATACTCATATATTTGATACCTGTCAAAATGTTACTCGGTCACATGCCGACCTTACTATTGCTACGACACTACAAACTCATGGAATTTGAGCCAATCAAACGGGCCGTCATTGCGGGCAAAGTGGGCGATTTAGATAGCGCACTCGAGTCAAATAGTGCTTTTTTCTGGAAATACGGAATCTATTTAGTGTTAGAAAAGTTGCGTATCATCGCATATCGGAACATATTTAAAAAAGTAGCCATCGCAATGAAGACCCATCAGATTCCAATCGATGCATTTCTGAGCGCCGTGCGAATTGTTCAGCCTGACAAACAAGTGCGCGTCGAAGAGATACACTGTATTTTGGCCAATTTGATTTATCAAGGCAAAATCAAGGGCTACATTTCACTGGCACATCAAAAATTGGTCGTGTCAAAGCAACAACCCTTTCCACCGCTAGCCGAACAATACTCTGGCGACGTGCGTCTATGAAGATGTAGACGGTCTCTCATTCGACGAAGACGACGTTGATGGTGTTTGGTCTCCACGCGCATTCGAGGCCATCTCAATGACGCCAACTCGCGCGTCTGTATCCATGCATGCTTCTCCGATCTCAAGATGATCTAGGAGATCATTCTTTTTTTGTTGTTGTGTGTTGCGCGCTCCCGGGACGTAACCTGATCTCAAAAGATTGTTAATGCGATTGATAGCTTCGATATCGTTCGCTTCGGCTAATGCAGCACGTGCATCATCAGCCCGTTGTTGGCGCCTGTATGCTTCGTTATTATGATATGTGTCATCATTGTCATCTCCATTGTTTGCGCCAAGGCTGTGCTCTTCGACTCCGGGAGTAAACACTTTACTCTTGACACCAATCTTGTCGGCCAGTGCCTGGCCGTCGTCTCCGGCAAATAGACTGTTGGCTTCTTTGCGCTCTTTCTGTTTCACCTTGCGAAAGTCCAACAAACGTAGGTGTCGTAATTTGTGTATCACGTAAAGTCGATAATGTTTCTTGAGAGTTATTGGATTATTGATTAAACTCAATACTTCTAGGCGTGGCACGCTTGTCAGTGCGTCGATATCTCCCAATTCTTGTATATAATTATTGGTCAATATAAGGCCTTCGAGGCCGGGCAACGAGCGTCCAATATCGGGCGCAATGTGAGAGATACTATTATTGTTAAGTAACAGCCTCTTGAGACGTGGCAATAAGGGGAAATTGTTGATCTTGCGTATATCGTTGTCGGACAGATCAATACAATCGAATTGATTCAATGTTGCGCCCAAATTCTCGATAGCCGGTATCTTGAGGGCTCTGAGGCGAAGCTCTCGATCCGATGTAGCTCGGTTTGTGTATTGGTAAGCACTCTCGATTAAAGCTGGTGTTATTCTCATCTTGATATATTAAGATGGAGTGCACAACACGTAACGTGAGGTGACGCTGTTAAATTTTGACGCTCACAATGAATGAACTGAACATTCAATTATGTGACGATCGTTTATCCGTGAGTGTGTGTGTGTCTATCTTGTTTGATATTCAATTGTCTGTTGATTCAATAGCCAATAAACTAGACGTATTGTTGTTGAAAGCTTCGATGAAACAGAAACCGAAATGAAACAACTGTTTGCAAGCGCGT
>JAIFTH010001109.1:0-10292 GCA_019968535.1 Fragariocoptes setiger | reverse complement strand
TCTCTCTAGATTAGCTCTGCTTCAAGACAGTAAAGTCGCGAGTTTTATTCACGCTTCCACAATATACAAATCCTAGTATCCCCGTTCGGGGCAGTGCACACCAGATTGTTCACAACTGTTCACACTCGTTATTACTCTCTCACGGCCTTACAGCAGGACTAACACCCCACAACTGCACTCGCACACAGAACAAGAACAAGAATAAAGTACAACCTGTCTCGTTTAAGCACACAGCGTCATATGCTTGCTCTTCTGTTATTTGTTTTGAAGATTAAGTCTTTGACACTAGCCACTCTCTGGGCTGGATATCTATGGAATAGGATGTGGATGGATATTGCTATATTAATGAATTAAATCATATAAATTCTACTGACAGTATGGATCACTCAACCGATGGCGATGTTGGAAACACAAGTCCATCTCAATCTGGCGAGCATGCTTTCGCTCAATGTGTTGTGCCAAAACTAGAAGACGCCAATGGTGATCCTAAAACAGCTAAGTTCCACAAACTCCTTCATGAAGATGAAGTAACTGACCTAAATCAGCTCAAGATAATCGCATGGAGTGGTATACCTAAAAAATACCGTCCTTTAACTTGGAAATTATTGCTTGGTTATCTACCTGTCACACGCAGCAAACGTGAACAACAGCTCGAGCGAAAACGTCAAGAGTATGCTCGCCTAATCGAACAGTACTACAATGATCGATCTCTTGACGATGGAATGTGGCGTCAAATACACATCGATATACCTCGGATGCAGCCATTAATTACCGTCTTCCAGCATCCCCGTGTTCAACAATTGTTTGAACGAATACTCTATATTTGGTCCATAAGACATCCAGCCAGCGGTTATGTACAAGGAATGAACGATTTGGTTACACCATTCTTTCTCACCTACCTATCTGAATTTAGTGATAGCAATGACATCAATGACGTTGAAAATTTTGACATAGCATTGTTGGATGTTGAAACATTGAGCGGTATCGAAGCCGATACATTTTGGTCTTTCGGTAAGCTATTGGACTCAATCCAAAACAATTATACCTTTGCTCAACCGGGTATTCAGCGTCTTGTAAAAATGTTAGCAAGAGTGGTGTCAAGGGCCGACGCAGATCTTCATAACCATCTAAGAGCACATAATGTTGATTATCTACAATTTGCTTTTCGCTGGATGAATAATCTTCTTATACGAGAGATACCATTACGTTTGATCGTTAGACTTTGGGACTCTTATCTTGCTGAAGGCGTTATAGTGACATTTTCACCTACGAAACAAACTAACCAAATCTCATCCGGAGGATCTACATCATCAATTAGCGGCGACCCAAACTCTCTTAATGTCCATTTACAAAGCAATTTAAATGAAATGACATCCTGGACCAATGGAAGTGAGACCCCATTCTCGTCTTCGTTTCACTTGTTTGTATGTGCGGCCTTTCTCAGATTTTGGTCCAAACACCTACTGAAAGAACGTGATTTTCAAGGCTTGATGATGCTCTTACAAAACTTGCCTACCTATCATTGGTCAGATCGCGAAATCATCATGATAGTTGCTGACGCTTATCAATTGAAGCAAACCTTCTCGCCGAGCCACTTGAAAACATAACCATAAATCACTTAAGAGCCTGAGCCGTTGGTCTCATAAAAATCGACTGGAGTCTTTTAGTATATCGATTCACTGGAGTAAGGAATGATCCTGATCGCCATGAAACCGGACGATTTACACGAACAAGAGAGATGAAATTCACCCTTTGGTTGATGTAATATTAGTTATCGCGAAACAAAATAAGCTAGAGATCTGCAATCCAACGCCACTTCATCTATCTCGTATAATTGAATCAATGACATGTACATGTAAATATCAAATATCAATAAATCTCAGTGAGGAAAGTGACATAGCGGTGATGAGGAAAAATAAACAAACTTTCAAAAAACGCGCGATCGCCACAGCGCATGCTCCAATCTACTGTCAGCATCTCAGATGTACTCGCATTGGTAAGCATGGTATTTTCCGGCACCTTTACCGGCGTTCAGGATCTTTTTATCGATAAAATTCGATAAGTATTCGAGCATTGTTGCTCCAATTTCTCTTTCTATAATATTTTTGACCATAAAAAAGTCAACCATGGAGGCGTAAGTATAGCTCGACAACCGAGTCCCTGAACATTTTCTGAATTGAAAAATCTCCACTATGTCTAACACCAATGTTTTTGACCATAACCACTTTTTAATTACAGCGTTATTGAAGCCACGGCGACATCAATGGATATTCCGACCGCTCTTAGGCATGTCCTCAGAGAAAGCTTGTTCGTAGACGGTCTATCTCGTGGTTTGGACGAGTGCGCTCGTGCATTGGACAAAAAGAAGGCCCTCCTCTGTGTAGCATCCAAGAGTGTGGATGAGCCACGATACTTGAAGTTGATCGAAGCCTTGTGCAAAGAGCATCAAGTACCTCTTGTCAAGGTGGACGACAGCAAGCAACTCGGCGAATGGGCCGGTCTATGCAAAATCGATAAGGACGGACAAGCCCGCAAAGTTGTCGGCTGTTCGAGTGTGTGTGTCACAGATTTTGGCAAAGAGACTTCTGCTCGCGACTATCTCATGCTTAAGCTGAAACAATCAGACAATGTTGTCGAAGAATAAACGCCTGCATCTACACTAACAAAAACCGAGTGCCAGTACGTACAAAATACAATATTATTCAACCTATATTTGACATTTGATTGCAACCAATCTGATGTTGTTTACAGTGAACTTTATTTAGAAAGGGACTCAATAGTTCGAGTAGAAAGATCCACGCCAGCGCACTGTAGAAACGATTGTCTGTTGGAAATGAGATAAAATAATATGGATTATTTCATTGCACAAGTTGACGTTCGAACTTTCTCTCATCGACTTGCTCAACGGGTAGAGCTGACAAGGTCTCATCAGAGTTATCGATGATATGAATAGCCTTCTAATAAATCGGTTGGTCTTTGTCAGTGGGGAAGACTCAAGCCAGAGAGGCCAACGAGCAACACAAGCTGAGTGGACTAGTGACTGAAACTCACGCGCGAATAGAAGTATGCCCGATCGTTATGGTATAATTTTCAGACGATCGTTTTGCGACTTCTTATCATAGTCATCGTGGTGGTGGTAGCTGTCGCTCGCTGTTTGTTGTTGTCGCCCCGCGTGCCGTGTGTTAGAACGACAATTTGTTGTTGGTCGTCGCTTTGGCACAGCCAATATTGTTGTTGTCGCGTGCGCGCGCTCGCCTCTTATTTGAGTGAGACGGAGAGACATGGGCAGCACTAACCAACGCTTGTTGTTTTCATTCGCTTTCAGAGTTCATAGCGTTCTTGCATTGTGTTGAGTTATGCTGGGACCAAACATGAGCGCGCACACAGACACACTCGCACGCTTATACAACGATTAATATTACTTGAGAGTCCATGGCGTGTGCACTAGGGTCCATAGACAGACTATACTGATGTGAGTTGGCCAGTATTAGCGGTGATAGTAGTGGCGTGGTCTTTTATTAGATAATCCGTTGGCGTGTTCAGTTGTTCGTGTGTGCGTGTGCGTGTGTGTCGACAATAGCAGAGAGTGACGCGTTCAACGTTTTGTACTGCAGTGAGTGGCGCTCAGTCAGTCGAATAAGATCGACGACAACTAACACGACAAGTGAGATCAAGTGAGAGAGCAAGCGAGCGACAATGAGCACACGTTGGGCTCGGATTCGTGTGTGCATGAGCGTCACATTTGGCGTGGGCCACACGGCTGTCCAGTCGTCAGTGTGAGTAGGAGGAGGACCGACAGCGACATTATGAATGAGAAGCTATCGATTCATGTGTGAAATTTGCGCCACTGAACTTGCGCGCACACATGCGTTAGGGGCCGCAAAGATTGTCATTGTACGCATCATTGATGTTCGCTCTTCCTCTTTTTGGCATTAGTTTTGTCATAAAGCGTCCGACAAACACACACACACACGGACACCTGACAAGCGGTCGCGTGCCGACTGTGTCTGTATGTGCCAAGCCATGTCGTTTCATTTGACCGTTAACATGGACGTCACGCCGGCAAGACAAAACAGACTAGACAACTATAGGCTTGTCAAACCACACTTGAGTGCCACATGAACGCAACCACTCAACAACTGGTCCTCGTAATCGGAGTCAAATTGATAAAAAGTTAGACATTGGCTCTCAAATAGGCTCGTGATGTGCTGTATTAACAATATCAGCAGTTAGTGATGTAAATTCGTTCGATGCGTACACCGATGTTTGGTTGTTGGCACCAATATTGTCTACAAGTGGACCTATGGAACTGCAAGGATGCTCAGGTTGCTGCTGAATGCATGCAACCGTTGTTGCAGTTGGTGACAAATATGGACCAATAGTGAAGTTGGACATTTGTTGTTGTTGATGATGGTGCTGTTGCGTCACATTATATTGGCTGTTCGATGTATGATGACGATGGTGCTCCACGACATGGTGCCCACCGTTATTATTATTACTATTATTGCTAGGCCCATGTTCGACCATCTGACTTTGGCTCTGATTGTTGAGCAAATCATACGAATGTTGCGGGGCCGCCGTCGACATAGCCGCCGAATGTTGCACTTCAACATGCGATGCGTGAAATGGACCGAAAATCTCAAAACTGGTGCCGCTCATACTGACTACCGAATCCATTACTTGACGCTGGTGTTGATTGTGTTGCTGTTGCTGTTGTTGATGATGCTGAGTGTCATGGTCGATTGTACTTAGATGCTGCTGATGCAGTTGTTGTTGATGGTGATGATAGTGCTGTCCGTGTGTTTGTTGTCTGACCAGCGAACGACTACAGCATTGGATGTGCAATTGTTGTTGTGATGTGACATTGTCTTTTGAGACACAACTTTCGTAGCCCCACAAAGTTTGCTGTTGTTGTTGTTGATGATGTTGATGATGATTGTGATTGTGATGACTGCGATGGTCATTGCCATAGCTTAGTCTTTGATCAGCATTGCTGGTCGATGGACCAAAATCGTTGTAATTTAAATTTAAACTGTCCTCGATTGTAGCAGGTGTAGGGCTACCACTGGTATGGTTGTTGCTTTGGCCATCACTTGAACTGGGGCTAACATTCGCATCAGCTATGACATTAGCACTGGCATGTAAATGCAATTGTAAACCGAATGTAGTTTCATTTTTACTGATGTCGTTGAACATAAATTCGTTTACATGATTTGCGCCATTGTCAATGTTGTCGCAATTGTAATTCAACAACATAGCGCTTGTATAATTGTTCGTTGTAGCATTACACGACATTATCGATGGCGATAAGTTGTGTTGTTGCGGCAAATAAAGTCCATTTGCTGCCATGCTCGTTGTATAAGCCAAAGATTGCGCTATGGCTGGCATGTGATTCACACAATCGACTTGATGAGATTGAATTGGCACTCTTTGCTCGGTTGTCGATGGTTTGCTTGATTCTGATTTTTGATTGCTGTCAGATGTCAGTAAACGTTGCTTTGCTCGGTTGATGGCGCTCGAGCGGCGACTTTTGGCGTTGCGTGTTCGCCCGAAACGAGCCAGGGCATGAATTGTCGGACATCGATTCGTTGTGCTGCTAAACAATGCATCACATTGAGATCCCAGCGATCGTCGGAAATGATCAGTAATCAATTGATCAATGTTGGCTCCTAGATAATAACGAATGATGGCCCCGTTAGTGTCGCTAACCAAATATTCGTCGGCTCCAATGGCGGCCGTTGTCGAACTTAACTGTTGTGAATTTTTGGCATTAGTTTCGTATGCGCTAAAGCTATGCGTATCACAGTTACTCGTGGTTGGTGTGGCCTCAAATCCAGGATATTCTTGTTCCTCAGACAATTCTGTCATTGTCTGACACTCTTTTCTTTCCAAATCTAATGTGTTAGTTTGATAGCGATGATTTCACAAATTTCAAGTGAATTAGGATAACTCTGACCAGCCTGTATTCACGTTTATGATTTTCACGAATGTTGAAATGTGAGCTTCAATTGCTTGCCGTTTCAATCACTTATTTTCGAATGATGATTATTGTTTATCGATTGCCAGTTTGATCACTTAGAGTCGATCGGTCTGCGGCGCGCTTCCACCGGCTGCGTTGTATATACGCGAAACGTCAGCAATCATGCATCAATCAATTGAATATCCATTGTCTGTTTGTCTCTCTGTCTCTTGCTGTGAGTGTTATTCTCTCCTGCTGTTCGTCAGTAAGTTTGTCGAGCTGCTTAACACTGTATAAGTTTAATTCATTCACAAGTATTTAACTCTTTGTTTGAGTGAGTGCGCTCGACGCACGACTAGTCATAGCACCCACAGTCAAAAATGATCAAGCAAAAAAGACACTGACTTATTGTATGTCTGGCTCAAGAAGCAAACACGCATGCACGACAGCAACAACAACGACAACGACAACGACAACAATAACCACTGACGATACTGGACGACTGGAATCACACTGTTTAAAGAGTAGGGCCTCTCGAGAGACTGCGCCGGTGTGCACACGCCTCTGTGTCTCTCTTCTCAGCCACATCGTTGTGTCGTTCATGCTAGTCTTCAACTAGAGACTCAGAGATAGAGTTGGAAAAGGCACAGGACCTCATATAGGTGTGAGCGATACCAATATCTATGGCGATCGCACGCGGTGAGTCGCGCACATACACACACTCACACGAATGCCGTCACTTTTGTAACGCCCAATTGTCATCATTGTTCTCAAGCGTGCGTAGTGAGCGAGTGAATAGCAAAATAGCTCAACATCCAATCACATAAGCTCATTGAACATAGAACATAACAGATGAGTTTTTTAAGTAATGGAAGGGTGAACAAACGAGATACTCGTGAGCAACGAGGGAACAAGCGGAAAGACGACAGCAACAGACACCTGGGCTCAACAACAAAATGAGCCATAACGAAACTAACTCAAGCATATCTTAATTTGTGTGCGCCTAGTGTCGTTAACATTGTTATAACGGCGTGTAACAGACAACAGCATGACAAGTAACAGTAACATTTCGTGCAGTCAAACTCATATAATTATAAAGCGAACCGACGCGACTTAACTAAACGGAATATACATTTTAGTTTGTTTTATTGTTGTACAATTGTCATGGCTTCCCATTCAGGGTTCCATCTTAGCTCCTTCTGTCGAGATCAACTAGCTTATTCTATCCTTAATCTCGTACCTACAACTGTTAGGAGCTTTCTTTTTTAGATTGTAGCTTTTTTTAAAGCCTAACCATGAACGATCTTCAAGATGTCCGAATGAAACTTGTAAAAATTATACAAACATCACGTTGTCACATCTCGTCAGAGACATGTATCACTTGATAGATGACATTTCTTTGCCCATCAGTTGTGAGCAGTAAAAGATACACTGGCTCACAAGTAACTCATCTTGGCTCAACGTGCACACGTTACTTGCCACAAGATGCTTGTTGTCGCCCGCTTCATCATCAACGTCAACGGCCATGACTCTCCATTTTCGTCACACTTATTTGTCTTCGAGCATTGTCTTGGACTGTTTCGACTTTTTAGCTGCATATTGTTCAAATTGAAGCGTTTGACTGCACCTTAGAACTAGAACTTGCCTTGGTAATATATCAACATCAGTTGTATTGTATACTAACACTTGGATTCATTGAATTAGACGGGCTCTGGATTTTTCGAAAATCTTGAGATGATTTCAAACAATCTGGGCTCCAGACATCCCTTCAAAGTCTTCAAAATATACACAGAGATGGCCATAAATGTCTCCAGACAGTGAAATAACTTCACTCCATTCATATATAAGATGCAAAAGCCATTCATCTGAGGCAACCATAAACTTTTTGTTAAAAATTGTTAAGAAGAAAAGCGTAGCGAAGATAGTAAAGGGAGCAGTAAATGATGAGACTTGATTGTTTTTTAGTGTTTTTTTTCGTTTTTATATATCTTGGTAATCACGACTAATGACTTGACTAATCGAAAGATTGAATGAACATTGATCAGCATCATGAGTGTCATCGATATCAACTTGTACCATTCGAATGACACCAATAACAAGTACATCTGCACGGCCACGAGAATTCCAAGCATTGTCAACGGTGTTGCGAATCCGATCTTTGGATTCGAAAATATCCGAAAATACTGGGCAATCAAATTTAAAAATATTACGACATTAGGCATTGAAAAGTCGAAGTGATATGAGTGTGTATCGATTCTTTAAGTGTGTTGTTTGTGTCGGTATAATTATAGTAAACCACATCAAGTTGTTTTACTTACCATGAGATGAGATGTACAACCTGGTTGTGCGCAATTGGACACTGATTCAGATCTAAAGTAACCCTTAGAGTGCTTAACAACCACACCTGTTTTGTAGGATCAGTATAGAAATGAAGGAAAGTCGAGTCTTAATCATGTTGAAACACTGAAATCGAACGATCTAACACACAACCAACACTTACCTTGGGGATAAACGACATTCTCTGACCAATTGATGCATGGCACAAGAGTATTGCGCGTCTCCAATTTCTGCCAATTTCCAAAATGATACGCCGATCGGTGGAGAACATTGTAAAAGTGTGGTGTATATGAACAAGATATCAACATTATCAACGCGCTAAACCAAGTTATAGCAACATGTTGCGCTGTCCAAGACACATCGTAATATAAATAACTCTGGGTGAAACACAATGGTACAAATGATGAGTAGTAGGCGATCAGTATGGATTTGAATAATATATATTTGAGTCTTTCGTTGAAGATCGTCCTCAAACGTTCGACTTCTTCACGTATTTCGTCTGGTTCGTTAGAACAAACATGGCAGAGCTTATCATCGTCAAATCTAACGTGACTGAACAATTGTGTGAACATTGTTAAAAATGACGTATCGACTTTGCCTGTTTTACGACACTCCTCAGCCGCTTGAAGTACATTTGTCGAATTAATTATAAGTGAAACGACCTGTCAGATTAAAAGAAGAGAAAAATTACTGTTTTAGTAGATTTGAATAAACGTTTAAAAAGACTGTTGTTCGACTCGTGAGAAGATGTCATGTGGTGCATGGTATGACATGCTTTTCCACACTTCTACTTACAATTGGATAAGATATGCACAACAATCCGTTTGTTCCGAAATTTAACCAAATTCGATAAGCGCACTTGATTAGATGATAACTGCATAACCAGGCTGCATAGGCTCCGATTGGCATAGATCGGTTAGATGTGTTGCTACTGATTGACGATGCGGGCCCAGTTGATTGATGTGCGGTCGTACTTGTCATCATTGTGGTTGATGCTGTTGATATTGTCGACGATGCCTCGCTAAGCTCGGTGGTGATGTTACTGTTATTGTTATTACAGTTAAGGTTAGTGATTGAATTCATCGCTGCTGAGTTGTTATGGTTATGGTTGTGGCTGTTGTTAATTGTGTGGGTGTTGTGATTTGTATGGTGATTGCTGACAGAGTTATTATTGATATTGGTAGTGACATTGCTGTGGCTATTATTGTTGCTACCGTTGCTGTTTGTGAGGCCATTATGTTGATGCGTATTGTAATTTGTATGGTTGTTGCTACTGTTGCTTGTGCTAGAGGTTGCTGTATGCGACAATTGCGACTGAGGTGCTTGAAAATTGTAGCATACAGACTGACAGGCAGGTAGTGAGGTCATATAAGGTATACAAGATAAGCTGCACGACGACAATGATGATGCTGTAGATGATGGTACAGACCCTGTAGTTGGTGTTGTTTCCGACACCAACGAGACATCGGATCCAACACCTGATGACAGCGACAAGAATGGTCTGTCGCGCGTTGTTGCTCTTGATGGTAACAATGACGACACTTTCTGATTGAACACAGTCAGTCCGTTGGACATCAGTGTTCTGAGTATGCTTAGTAGTGATGGTTGTCCAATAAATAATAATGTAAATAATGACACATCGGTATCAATGAGATGAAAGTTCATGGCTCGATTAGCTGACTTCGATAGCCACCATGTAGATCGGTATAAGTTCAAATATTGCGTACCAAGCGCAATTGCAAATATAAATAACGTTTGCAGCTCAATGCAGATCTGTTGAGTCCCATTGCCTTCCAATTTGGGCAATGCCATTTGCTTGGGACAGGAGACGTTGGTTGCAGTGAGAGTCTTGCGATCATATGGATTAAAACGCGACGACGAGTGAGATTTTGAAGTCAGTGAGAACCTGTTTGATTTGCCCATCTTTCATTGATTGTACGTCTTTATATATATTTATGTATATAAATATATATATATATATATATATATATATATA
>JAIFTH010001108.1:0-10297 GCA_019968535.1 Fragariocoptes setiger | reverse complement strand
TCCACTCATTAGAACTGCAGATTCTCTCTCGCAGCTTCTCACAATCACCACAATGTTGGTTTTGCGTTTGTATTTGCCGCCAAAAAGTGAGCTACTGAGCCGGTTCGGTTAAAACATGTGCCGAATATGACGTCTCATCCACGACATCCAAGATCGTCCAACTTCGGCAGTGTTCCCAATTATCATCATAGTATCGTTATTTGGTTTCATTCTTAGTGGCCGAGGCTTCTAGATAACCGTTCTTATTAATAGTGGGATAGATTCTATATATAAGCTACTAAGATGCCGCTTACGTGTAGATTCTATAAACAAAAGTTCCCTGAAGTGGACGATGTTGTGATGGTAAACGTCAGGCAAATCGCCGAAATGGGTGCCTATGTTCATTTGCTTGAATACAACAATATAGAGGGTATGATATTATTATCTGAACTGTCTCGACGTCGAATTAGATCGATCAACAAATTGATTCGCGTCGGACGCAGCGAATGTGTTGTTGTCATTAGAGTGGACGAAGAAAAAGGATATATTGATTTATCGAAGCGACGTGTCTCACCTGAAGACATTGTCAAATGTGAAGAAAAATTCGCCAAAGGCAAGGCCGTCAACAGCATACTAAGGCATGTTGCCGAAATCTTAGGATACACAACCGATGATCAACTCGAGGAGCTGTATCAGAAGACAGCATGGATATTCGACGCAAAGATGAAAAAGCAGGCATCTTCGTATGACGTATTTAAAGCAGCAGTTAATGATCCCTCGTTATTGGACGAATGCGAACTCGACGAAAAAACTAAAGAGACACTGTTGACGCACATGAAACGTCGGCTCATGCCGCAAGCTTGCAAAGTCCGTGCTGATATCGAGGTCGGCTGCTGTGTGTATGAAGGCATTGACGCCGTAAAGAACGCACTCCGAGCCGGTATCGCTCTGTCAACTGAAGACATGCAAATTAGGATTAACCTTATTGCTCCACCACTTTATGTGGTCACCACCACTACACTCGATAAGGAAAAAGGACTCGAGAAATTGAACGATGCATTAAAGGCCATCGAAAAGTCTATCAAAGATGCAGGTGGGATATTTAATGTTCAGCATGCGCCTAAGGTTGTTACGGATGTCGACGAAAATGAACTTGCCAAGAGGCTCGACCAACTTGAAAGAGAAAATGCCGAAGTCGATGGAGATGAAGACAGTGAGGCCGAAGAAAGCGCAGGGGGACCTACTGAAGCACCAGATGCGGCACCGGTTGAAGCTGTTCCTGAATAAATTATACTTTTGAGATCATATCCTGTTTCTTCAATTCAGATTAGAGGTGAAATTTGCTGGACCGAAACTTTAACGCGAGTGCTCGCTGTCTATGATCGTGTTGCTGTTTACCTCGTTATATATCTAATGAGCAGCATTTTTTTGCCTCGGCTCATCTTTTATGCATTGAGGCAGCTGTCGCGGCGTCCAGTGCCCGTCTGTGCATGTCGCACCACTCGGGGCACCTTCGTTAGCATGATAACCCGCCTCGCATTCATACGCCAGTTGTCTATTGTGCGACACTTTTTTAATATAAGGTCTATAGTCATACATGCCCATATGGCCGATCAGGAGTACGCGTCCATGGTCTATGGTGCCAGGGAATGAACAATAGATTTCATTACAGGTGGAGTTGATTTGCGTCCAATTGCCGCGTTCACATGTTGTAAATTGATCTCCTTCGAGTCGATAACCGTCTAGGCACTTAATGCGTGCACGTGAGCCGTGATCTGAGTGCATAAGTAAAATCATGCTATTCGCCGGCGTAACTGGTAGAGAGCGGCATTTCACTAATTCATTTGAGAGAATGAGCAGATTTGGTTATAGTGTACGTGCACCTTTGTGTAGTTTCTATGGACTAAGAGGAATACTCTTACCTGGCATACAACGAGGTCTGTAAGTCCAAGTATAATTATGACATTGTGGTGGCCCAATGATATAGTTATGGTTGACTTGCTCGTCGAGCTCAAAGTCATTTTCACATTTTACCTGTATCATGATACCGTGCCCCACATACATTCCTGGCTTGACCTGAACCATAGAGGGTTGTACCTCTGTTTCTTGCTTATGATTTTTGGCATCGAGACTGGATGGCATCTGTTGAATGATTTGCCACAACGAATGAGCCCGTTCAACGTCTGGTACCTTACAAGGAGCCATGCATCGTGGCATCGGGTGCGACCATTGTCCATTTTCAGTACAAGTAGATACATTCGATATCCCCTCAAATTTCATGCCATCTAAACATGTAAAGTGAATTTTGTCACCAATCTTGGAATTATAGCCGCGAATGAATCCGTTGAAAAGTGGTCCTGGATGACCGCAGTCAATCTCTAGATAGTAAAAAGTTGAAGCAAGCAAAATTGAACTGTTGAAAAGATGTATCGAGAATCTTTAATTGAGAAAAATAAAACTGGTAAATTGTTTCACCTTCGCATCGCGGCATTTCATCAACGAGTTGCTTGTTGATTCCGCATCGACGGTACTTGGGGCCGATGAGACGGAAACCATAGTCACAAGTATACTCAACCGACGAGTTGAATATAAGCGGATTGGCATAATTCATCCGTCCATTTTCCAGATGATCTGTAGGTGCACACATGATAGCTGTTTCATTGAAAATATATCACCAAAAATTCAAAAGTTAGTGAAGAGTAAATTATGAATTACTTCTTAAATTAGACCGAATTATAAATGACTTACGATCGCAGCGTGGCTGCTGGCCACTCCATAGGCCGTCAGACTGACAACGGCGACTAGATTGCCCAATCATTTCGTAACCTTCATTACAAGTGTAAAATACATCGCTAGTATAGGTGAAAGAATCGACCTGACGTTGACCATTCGTGATATGTCCTGGGTCACCACAATATTTGGCTAACGACAGACAAAAACAGCTTGAGAACTAGAGATAGTCCAACGTGATTGAGCATTCTATTAAATTAAGTAGGTCACTCACCGATACACGTTAATTTAGGTCCCATGACCCACTGCCAATCAGTTACATTGGCACCTACATAAGTACAGACAGCCTCCTGTGAACCATGAGGTTCATAACCAGAATAACATGAGTAGGTAACTCTTTCATCAAGTCGAAAATAGCCATCTTCCGCAGGGTTTCGTGCGTGATGTATCACCGGTGGTCTTACACACGCAGCTAGATAATATTTGAATTTATAAGTTATGTATCATGCTTGAGAATTACATTATGTGGTCAATCAGAAGTAGGCAGTGATGAACATACGCTCGGTAAGGCACTCAGGAGTTGTTCCGCTCCATTCCTCATCAGCTTGACATGTTCGTTCGCGAGCTCCGAATAAGTGATAGCCAGCATCACACTCGTATCGGATACGCACGTCGAATTTGTTGCTTTTTGGAAGATAATCACCATTCTTTATCTTTGGATCAATACAAGGTGCGTCTATTTACATGAATATCAGGTTAGATAATTCTCTTCAATATCGATAACGATTATGAACTCATCGAAAAGACACTGACCTGGTCGGACACAAGACCATCCACAAATTCCGTCACATAAGCAATCTTTTCGGTGATTCTCACACGCTAATTTCACTCCAGGTTTGCATCTACGTGAACAAATACGACCTCGTTGAAATGCCTCAGTACGATTGCTCGGACATCCAGGTGAGTCCAGTGAGCTGCTAATGGTCTCTGTAGTGTAATTTACATTAAGTACATAGCAAGTTAAAGTAAGTCAGTTGACAGATGGGTGTCGATTCCTTCAGTCATCAGAATATTTACCATCACTTAAAGCATGCAAAACTGGCGGTCGGTGTTGTGGAGCTCCACTTGGGAGTTCATAGTTTGATGTTGCAACAATAAAAAACCGATTACCCAGTACTAAAACTAAAGCACAGAGCACACTAAAAATGCAAAATATGAATTGTTGGTGAATTTTAAAACCCATCATAGCAATTCAATCATTTCTAGAATATGCACGCGCTCGTAGATTAACTTGATTTGTTTACTGGTTGAGGCCTCATCTGGCATATAGCCGCTGTCAGCTGATGCACTTGCGAGCGCTGAATTGGCCCTCGGATCTCTGAATCTATCACCGTTTTTATTACACTTTAGAAAATAAATGCTGAAAATAAAATCGACCTTTTTTCAGAACGAGAACGACCAAACAGTACCCCGTTCGATTGAGTTAGATCAGTTATATTACTGTGTAATAAGACCAAGACCACTTAATAGTATTCATCTACCATTGTTTATTCAATGATTCATTGATTAAGGTCATGTTCTTTTTAAGCCAAGTATCGAAGGCCCCCTTCATCGAACACAGCGTAAAAAGCGCGCGTGTTTTTCAAATTCAATTTGCCGCGAGGTCTGTACGCATGCGCATGTTGCCTTGCGTGCTCGGCCATCCGGCCAACAAACATTGCCGAATTGCAGGGATCTTCAGAAAGGACATCGATGTCAAAATCAGCTTGATAGGCCCGTCATACGTTTCACGTAATTTATTTGTAATTATCATTTAAAAATTGATAATCATCACCACCACATGGCAAGATGGGCATCAAATTCCTAGAAGTCATCAAGCCCTTTTGTGGCATTTTACCTGAAGTTGCAAAATCTGACAAGAGGATACAATTCAGGGAGAAGGTGCTATGGACAGCCGTAACATTGATAATATTTTTGGTGTGTTGTCAGATACCATTGTTTGGTATCATGTCGTCCGATTCTGCTGATCCATTTTACTGGATGCGTGTGATTCTGGCCTCAAACAGAGGTACCTTAATGGAATTAGGAATCTCGCCAATTGTAACATCTGGCCTTATAATGCAATTACTCGCCGGTGCCAAGATTATTGAAGTCGGCGACACACCAAAGGATCGTGCTCTGTTCAACGGAGCTCAAAAACGTGAGTATTGTCTGTTAACTCGCTTTTTTCTCATATCATTCACTTGTTGTATGTCTTCACTGACCACTTCCTGTTTCCTTTGCTGTAATTCAGTTTTTGGCATGGTCATTACTATCGGGCAAGCAATAGTGTACGTTATGACAGGAATGTATGGCGACCCATCTGACATTGGTATAGGCGTGTGCTTATTGATCATCATTCAATTGTTTGTTGCTGGTCTCATTGTGTTGCTCCTAGATGAATTGCTACAGAAAGGCTATGGTCTTGGTTCAGGAATATCGCTGTTTATCGCCACCAACATTTGTGAAACTATTGTATGGAAAGCATTCAGTCCAACCACCGTCAATACTGGACGTGGCACTGAATTTGAGGGCGCAATAATCGCTCTGTTCCACTTGCTGGCCACTCGATCGGACAAAATCCGTGCTTTGCGTGAAGCATTCTATCGTCAGAATCTCCCCAACTTGATGAATTTGCTATCAACCGTGCTTGTTTTCGCGGTCGTCATCTACTTTCAAGGTTTTCGTGTGGATCTTCCCATCAAGTCTGCTCGTTTCCGTGGCCAGTACAGCTCGTATCCGATCAAGCTATTCTACACCTCAAACATTCCTATCATCTTGCAATCAGCGCTCGTCTCAAACTTATACGTCATATCTCAAGTAAGTGTTGTTATCATTTCAATTGCGAGTCCATTTTCTAAATCTCTAAAGGTCACTTGCTAATAGAAACACCCCTCTTTGTTACCAACAGATGCTTGCGGTAAAATTCAGTGGAAACTTCCTGGTCAACTTGCTTGGAGTTTGGACTGATGTGGGCGGTGGCGGTCCTGCCCGAGCTTATCCAACTGGCGGACTTTGCTATTATCTTTCACCACCTGAAACGTTGTCTCACATCGCTGAGGATCCGTTCCATGCCCTTCTCTACATCATCTTCATGTTAGGTTCATGTGCATTCTTCTCGAAGACATGGATCGAAGTGTCAGGTTCAAGTGCCAAGGACGTTGCCAAACAACTTCGTGAGCAGCAAATGATTATGAGAGGGCATCGTGAAACTTCAATGATTCATGAACTCAACCGCTACATTCCAACTGCAGCAGCATTTGGCGGCCTCTGTATCGGTGCACTCAGTGTTTTAGCTGACTTTCTCGGAGCCATTGGCAGCGGTACAGGTATACTATTGGCCGTCACCATCATTTATCAATACTTTGAGATATTTGTAAGAGAACAAAATGAGATGGGTAGCATGGCCACCCTATTAGGGTAATTTGAAACAAAAGAAAGTCTAATATATATATATATAAATTCACTTATGTACATGCAAACAACTCAGAGAATGAAAAATCGCCACTCTTAGACTCTTGATGCATAAGAAGCGCACTCTTTTCACACTTTACATAAAACGCATGGCTGAATAAAACGATTCTTATGAGCTATGTCATAGGATTAAACTAGTGGTACACACTTGTTTAGCTTGTATTTCTCTTCTAAGGCAACACAACCCAATCGCCGTCGCGTTACAACAATCTAGATGATGTATTTGTTCCCATCCTTGCTCAGTATGGTAGCTGATTGTTTTACGTCATAGAATAGCGTCTCAGCACTTTTTATCGTTTCAACATCTATCTTAGTGCCGTTTATCTTACTTATTTGATAGGCTGGATTCATCAATTGAGCGGCATATCGCATAGTGGTACGGGATCCGACTTCCGCCAGGTAATCGAGACAAGTATCATCTAATTCAATGTTTTCTACAACTGAGCGTAGTCTTAGTATCTATTCGGTTGATTGGAATAAGTACAGAATTAGTCCACCTGTTGAATATATTCAATTTGGAGGTGAAGATAAGATTTATAAGACCTACCTCTCTTTGCTCTCCTTGTGGGTATGGTGTAGTTTTGATGATCAGAAGTCTATCGAGAAGATCTATAGGAATTCCATGAGATGAGACCATTTCCTCGTTGCCTTTGACAGGACACTTTCCACGATTCGTGGCCAACACCACTATCGGCGCTATCTTAGACTCTAAAGCTCTGTTGAGGTATGTAAAACATTCAATATCAAGCATGTGGACCTCATCGATGAATAGTACTCCAGGTACCAACTCTGCGATGCCTTCATCGATATATTTGTTGACAACCTTGTTGATTTCTTGACGTAATTTTTCTGTTATTTCGGTCTTTTTGGGCTTCAGAAGTTGACCCATCATGGAAAGTATGTCTTGACCACCTTGAGGTCGAGCATTGGCTGCGTCCAAGTCATGTAAAGTTACATCCTGGACTACTTGTTTCTTCTTATGAACATCGCCCTTGGGAACTGGAACGTACTCTTCGGCCTCCAAGTCGTATTCAGCAGCATGAACATCAGATCGGCCTTGTCGTTTTACAGCTCCAGTATTGGCTTCAATGTAGATGACATCTCCCACTTCAACTTTTTCGCGGTTGATTGCGTCATAAATGGCTGGATCAAGCTTGAGTTGTTTAGACCCTTTGGCCGTCTTTAATCCAACCATAATGTGTGAGATTGTTTTTCCATAACCTCCAGTTGGATTCTCTGTTTCGATCGGTGTAATCTCAGTTACTTCCCCTTCATAGACTTCTTTGAGTTCACGAATACGTAACCCGATGGCGCGTCGAAAATTCTCCATCAGTATCTCTGTCTTTTTGACTTCAGAGGAATAGACTTCGCTGCCGACCATGGGACAAAAAGGTACCTTATTACCGAGTTCTTGGCTAATAGCTAGCGCTATTGCAGTTTTCCCTGTTCCAGGAGGACCAGCTAATAGTACTGCTCTACCAGCCATCTTTTTCATTCTTATGAGATCTACGACAATACCAGCAGCCTAAATTCAAAGCCGCGAGGAAAAGATGACAGCATAGTGGAACAGCATTAGATTATTCTGATATGGCCAGAGATTCACAGCTTTGAAATATTATACATTATTTATCATACGTTACCTCACGAGCTGTTTTCTGTCCAACAAGTCCAGATGCGGGTGTTTCAGGTGCCTCTCCAAGCTCGTTGAGTCCTAATCCGCGTACATGACTGTGCGCGGAAATCCGCTGACCTTTTGAGTTAGTTTCAAGGTGTTTGAGACTCATGTTTGTTGGTTTCGATGAAACGGATCTAAGGAATAACTTCACGAGATGATTATTTAATTGGAAATGACGAAAGTTGTGCTGATGCACAACGTTTAGTGATTCAGCACGCGCATCCTTGTTATTGAGCGAGCGGCAGTCAGCCTGCAGTGCAGACTTGCACATCTAAGGCGCGTATTTCGAATGCGCAAAATCCAAACAGATCGCAACGTGACTCACGTTACGTGACAGCCTTTCAGTGCTGGGTCAAGGTTTGATAGTCATTCGTCTAATGAATAAATGAATGAAAAATTGACGGTCAAACTTTATATCAGAAAATGTATTCGACTCATGCTCCTAACAAATTAGCAAGTTAGATAACTTTTTGTTCTCTAGAATACGTGTTTCCAAACTATCCAATACCCTCGGTACGTTATCGGTAACGGAAGAACATGCGCAGAGGTGGAAAGAATCAGTCTGTCAGCCAGACGTTCAGTGAACTGGACGTGAGTAAGTCGAATCATGTATGAGCAGTATATGAAAAGGGACTGTATAAAAGTTTTCGCATCGGTGGTCGCCGCTTGATCCTAGCTAAATGTTTCTATTGGATAGTGCATGGAGATTTATCAGCTTGAGGGCGTTCGCAGATTTGCGGGCCGAGATCATATGAGGACGCCGTGTATAAGGATGCCTTATGCAAGCTGACTGGCAACATTGGCTCAAGCAACTCAACCTACGATAGTACCGGTTTCGTTAGCACTTCATTCCTCAATCTCACTGATCTAAAGCGCTCAGCTAGCCCCTGCTACCAACACTTGTGAGACCGGTGCCAAGCGAGATCGGCAAGCTTGTTGTATGCTGTGGCGCATACACACACACACACACACACACACACTCACTTACGAGTCAGTCAGCGTTAGTTTGTCACGTTAGCATAGGCTTAGTGCTCACTCATTCAAAGTTCTCAGTCAAACTTTAGTTTTTTCGATCACTTTCGACAATTTGGTTCGACAATCATTAACGAAGATTATTCATTGTCACTCACACTTTCATCAAGTGAAGAATAAATTCATTATCAATTAAATTGAAAGCTCCAAATGGACAGATGACATAAGAGAAAAAGCGAAATTCACAAATAGCAACTGCAGCAATCAACATTCATCAATAAAATTTCTTTAGAAAGAATTATTCACGCTATCACCAGACCATTATTCACCACAGTTTCACCCTAGCCTAGAATACAAGGATTTCGATAACAAAAATGCGTACATTTGACACCAACAAAGAAACAATCGATAATCATCCAACATGAGCAGTAACGGCGATAGTGACGGCAGCGGAAGTTCCAGCTCGTCGTCCAACAATGAGGGATCATCCTCATCGTTGTCATCCGCGTCATCGACATCATCTTCGTCGCCTTCAACATCATCATCGTCCCCAAATGTAACCGCATTTCTGAGCAAATTGTGGAGACTCGTCGACGACGATGCTTACAACGATCTGATCCGTTGGACTCAGGTAAGTGAACTAAATTTTATTAGATTAGAGAGATGATGCATGTTTACTTATTGTCGGAGATTAAAATTACAGATGAATATTTAGATCAATATTATGAGGAGGAAAGGTTTTTGTTGCAATAGTTGGTTTGATGAGCGGTAAAGAAATTAGAAAAAAGAAAACTGTTGCATAATTGAAAGTATCCAGAGGTTTCAACATAGCATGTATTGTAATCTGCATATTCGTGAAACTTTCAAGCAGCAAATATGTTTATGTTGTTCATGAATGGCGACCATTCGGTCATCGTGAACATGATTCGAAAAGATCAAAAGGTTTTGACAACGCGCCTCGAAGAAAAGGCTCTCTCGGCAGGCGCACGTGGCTAGAAACGTGATGTCAAGTTTTGTGCAAGTCACGTTTGTGTACACGTTTGTTGAGCCAGCTGCTTTGGCAAGCTTGCAATAGCAGCAACTACCTTTGCCAGAGCTTCATACTTCCAAAAGCTCACAGTATTGCATGTGCTAGTGAGCTTGAAGTGCACTTTGAGTCTGATTAGCGTTTTTAGTAGTTCGATTTTTGTTGTTATTGTTTGACTCTGTGCAAATTTTTACGCGCAGGCGCTCTCGATGCCAATGTTCATTGCTCATTGGTAATGGTGCACTTGTACTTCAACAACAACAACTAGTGAGTCCCAACCATCCGTATAAACTATTACTAAACAAGAAAGAGAGACAAACATGTGGTGCAGGCACATGTTGATAGCTCGTCACACACACACACACACACACACACACACACACACACACACACACACACAC
>JAIFTH010001107.1:0-10297 GCA_019968535.1 Fragariocoptes setiger | reverse complement strand
CTTTTTGGGACGCCCTAAATGTCGATTTGTTCTCTGACGATGAATAAAACACATTACGTCCCGCCGAATGTTGGACAACTGCGAAAGCAGATTCACTGCACATCTGTGCGGGACACCCTTTAGATTGATTAATTTGAAGATCACATAAACTTGAAATTTTGAGTCACACATTTTCCCTCACATATTTTGTATAAATAAGTTACGTAACTATCCGGGCTCTAATTATTAGTTAGTAGTTTAGTATAACGGTACCAAAGAAACTACCATGATCTAGAAATGAGTTTCAAAGATTTGACTCACTCAATGATTTGATGATTAATTTGTGAAACCAACACACACACACACACACACACACACACACACACACACACAGCTGACTGATAAATTATAAAGCCAGCAAATGCAAAGCCAAGGTCCATGGACTCAATATATCGGATTTGATTTGATTCGATTCTCTATGAGCCAATCAAACAGGGCTACTGTTTGATTAGAAAAAATAAGAATACATTCCTTGCTTAGCGATGATTTCGGCTATTAAACCGCTTGGCTCGCTATTACACAAAGCAAGTGCAAGCGAGCAAATGCAAGGGATAGAGAATACGTCACTGGCTGATGCTGGTTTCACTTTCTATTGCTATTCAGTTGGAATGTAAACGAGCCAAGCAAAATTATCAACAAATAATAATAATAACAACTATGACAATAAAAACTAACCGAACGGACAGACGGAACAAACGATGATGATAGGATTATTGAATGATAGGAGGGCGCAGCAATGCACAGTTCACGAAACAGTATGCTGTCGATAATGTTGAGTTTCGTGGTTGATGACTCTTTGTTAAGTTTTGTTGCTTACGACAACATCAGTGGTAGCAATAGCAGCAGCAGCAACAACAACAACAATAACGACAACGACAATGAGAGCACCAGATAGCGCGCGACCAATGGCAGCAACAGTTAAGTTGCATTAACAACTCTCGAACGGATGCATTGTGCCGCCGCTGTTGCTGCTGCTGCTGCTGTTGATGTTTTCGTTTCGCTCGAGTTTGTCATGACTCATGTTGCAGCTTTACGTCATCAAACGTTCGCTAGTCGTCGTGGTCGTGGTCGTCATGAATGCTGCTACGCACAAGTTGAGTTAGGGGCAAACAGCTAGCTTGGCAGTTGGTTCATTCGGCGGCAATTGAGCGAGCCAGCGAGCGGCTAGAGTCGTCTATTCAGCATCAGCATCAGAGTCAAAGCGCAAAGCCCAAAGCACATGGTCGTCACAAGCTAGTCTGTAGTCGGTTCGTATTCATGTATTGTGTGTACTGTGTACGCGCGCCCTTCAACGTATTATTCTGCTGCCGCTGATGTTTCGACGTTGCTCGTATCGACTGTTGCTCGTTGCTCGTTGCTTTAGCCGGCTCACTGTTGAAGTTAGTTGTTGGCGCCAACTCTTGCTGCTCGTTCGCTCGCTCGCTAGCTCTCTAGCTTGCTAGCGGGCTGCTGCTGCCAACAACGAGCCGACCGTAAGCTAGCCGCGTCCAGGCAACGTGTGCTGTCGGCTGCCGGCGTCCAAGCGGCAAATGGCACACAGCAACGGCACAGCATACGGCACAAGCCAAATAGCAAGCTAACTATTCAACTCGACATTGCGTCATATATGCCGCACACAGACACACAGGCACACAAGCACATGATGATTCCCGAAATTAGGCCAGCCGTTAACTCTCCATTGGCGCGTGCGTTTGTTCATGTTTGTGTGTTTGTCAGTGTGTCCATGGCCTGTTGCTTGATTCAATGCTTATTGGCTCACTTCACTTTCGTTACACTCTCGCTAACTCAATCGCTTCAGTTTGTGTTCGCTGTCACTCTGTCTGTCGTCGTTGTTGCTAATCATCAAACCATCTAACGTTGTGCTCTGCTGCATTGTTTGTGTGGAGAGCTCAAGGGATTATTGCGCATGCGTTGCCACGCCAACCAACCAAATCGCTTGGTCGGTCGCTTGGTTAGCTAGAGTTAGCAAGCTAGCCGCGATATTCATAGACAGAGCGACGGGCGAGCAGTCGTTGTGTGTCCGTTGAATTGTTTGATAATGTTGTATGTTGACGTGTATAGGCCAACATCATTGACGTAATGCACGTCGTCAACTGCTGTACGATACGTTAAGTCGACGATTGAGGACTGAAGGTTGACGGGTGCTGTTTAACAGCCGAAACTAACTGTCTTTTTCCGGACTAACTTTTTGAACCAAGGCTAAGCTGGCCTTCTGACATTCGCGCCAAGGGTCTACAGCAAACGTCTAGGGCAAGACGTTTCAGGCGGCGGCGGCTTCAGTTCAGTAGTGAGGTTGGACTGATGTGGCCATTGCAGGTGTCGTTCTCTGCCCGTTGTACTTGTGTGTGTGTGTGTGTGTGTGTGTGTTAAGCTGTGTAAACTGAGTCGCTCGCGAGGACACAAGACAAGAGACGAGCTATTTCACGAATAGCACGTTGAATGACGAATAACAAACAGCACACACATCAAGCTAACAACAGCTGTAACATTTGTAAGGCTAACAGCATTTTACCCGTTGATGTTAAGTTAAGCGTTAGACATATCGTTGCAGCCACAAGACACTCACACTAGGACACGCACACGCACAATGGCGCGGAGACTGCCGTACAATAACAGCAAAACAACGGCACTTGAGATTGTGCGTGCTTGTGTCCTGTTGTGTCGAAAATTTTTTCGACACAACGTCCTACTTTTAGCTTTGGGCTGTGCTCGCAATCAAACTCAAACTCGAGCACTAGCCCGAGTGTGTTTGTTGCACGACGACGCACGACGGCTTTTCGTGCGTCGTGCTGCTTGTTAGTTCTTAGCCGTTGTTGGTGGGGCCATCGTTGGCGAGCCAATTCACGAGAAGAGAAGAACAACAACATAGCTAGCTCTTTCTTTCTTACGTTACTACTGCTCGGCCAGCAGCAGCTCACTTTAGCTGCTTAGCTTCCTAGCTAACAATCGTCTGGAAATATTAGCGCTCGCAATATTCGCGCATAAGATTCTAGATATTAGCGAGTGGAGGACACGTTCAGAGCGAGAGTCTTTTTTGGCTATTGGCCGCGTGCCAAGTCACAGTCGTTCTTTCGCTTGCTCGCTCGCTTACTGCTGTTCAGGCCCTACTGACGTGGATCACATATTCAGCCATTGGTCTGCCTGTTTGTTTGTGAATGTCTAGCTAGCTAGACATTAGCTAACATCGTCGGCAATCTTGCATTGCCTAATGTCACACACACGTCAACAGCGACAGCCACAACACTTGCATGGATTGAGGCTATCGTTTGCCGCTCCAAGAAATTGCTGTTGCTGCTGCCGCTGCCGCTTTAAATGTCGGCCCCTGGTCTTTCTTTTCGTTTGGAGCTCTCATTCTGATCTGCATGTCTTAGATCAGTAGAGGTCCAAATCTGTACTGAAAACTCTCAGCACTTCGGTACGGCAAAACTTGCTTAACATCTGACGTGAGCTCTCATTGAGTCACTCATGAAAGCATGCTAGCAAATTTCACTTGACTCTCTCGTTGGGCGTTCATACGTCTGATCTGGTTTACTTCAGTACAGTGAGGTTTGATTTGGTTTGGACACGTCGTCGCCGATCGTAGCCCATTCATTCAGCAACAGCAATAGTACATCGTACATGCAAATGTACGTACGAGTGTTGTTGTTGTTGTTTATATCAAACAAGCAAAAAACATTATTAACATTTTTCACAACACGAATGCCGCCGTCCTTCTCATCTGATACTCAACTCTTGCCTCTAGCTCTCGCTTTCTTGCCACTCGCGTGCAAATACACTGCCATTGCACGCGAGAAATACAATGTCCACATTTGCTTGCTGTGTCAATGTGTGTCGTGTGGATTATTCAGTCATTGGCCCAGGCCAATGTTGCAAACACAAATGCTCACAGCGCCATCTAGCGGCTTGTCCACTGGTTTTGGTCTGGAGATGTTGGATATGTTTGTTTTCGATATTTGTCGCAACGATTGGTTCCTAAAACAAGATTACTGTTCGATGTCGAAATTTTCTACTTCTTATAATAGAATTACCTCTCAAATTCCATGTTGAGGCATCTTTACATTTGCCGGCACACAAAAGAGCAAAAAGCGTTGGTCAAAATTTGCAAGAATTGCAAATTTATTAACAACTGTCTAGTCATCAACTGTACATGTCATCATATACAGCCTATAGACTGACTTGTCTATGTGACCGCTTGGGGCACCAGAATAGATCCTCTCTTTATGACACACTTTGTTTGGCATCAGTGGCTGGCGTGCATTTAGCTGTGGTAGTACTGACCGGCAGCACTTCTCTTTATAGGTCAATTTATCAGCAAACTCAACAGAATATCACTTACAGCTGATATTAACATTAGCTGTAAGTAGGGTAAACATGGTGGGGCCAGTTTGTGTGTGATCAGTTGATTCCAACGCTGGTTTTTCTCGTTTAATTCAACGACGGGTGGTGGCCTGCTGACTGATCAAAGCACAAAAGCAAATGTACAAAGAGGGCACTAATCCGACAGACGACCTCACGGCGGGACTTCACGCAACGCAACTGCAAGCTAGTGTGCTTGTTGGTGAAGCTAGCGAAAAGAGCTCGACCTCATCGATCATGAGGCTCGATTAACAGTGCGTGTGCGCGTCAATAAGTCCAAGAGTCCACTGAGAAACCTACACACAGGCAGACCAAAAGGCCTCTTACATAATGTCACTAAAGCAATACTGGCCGACGGTGGGCACCCGAATCGATAATAATAATAACAAGCCAAAGAGTAATGATAATAAACAGCAGCCTTGTTGTAATGCTAGGCACCAGTTGTTTAACAATACTAAACTGAACTGTTTGTTATCAGAGCCAGTCAGAGAGCGCGTAAAAAATCAACAATACTCTGATCGCATGCTTCACAGACAGAAAATTCCAATAGACAGATTGACCAGATAATCTTTCTCTTCCTGTTTCACAGTTTGTGATTTAGCGACTCAACGAGTCGAGTCGAATTGAATTGAATCGAATCGAATCGAATCGAATCGAATCAAACGACTGGCCGTCGTAATATTGATACTTGTTCATAGACACAAAGCTTACGCTGAATTAAGTTCCTCTCGACTCTTACAAAGGCCAAGATTACAAAGCCCACAAAATGTACAAAGTTAGTGCTGACGATCAGTGATTTATAAAGAGATTCAGCGGTCGGTTCAATCAATCAAGTGTGACAATCAAGCTCGCAACGTTATAAGCGCCTGTGATTGCCGATGACAACGCTTGCTTGTGTGTATGTGTCTGTGTTGTGACACTATGCCGTTTTGATTGTTGCCGCTGTCGCTGTTGATGCTATAAGCTGTTGAGCCCTGATCGATCAATGATTGACTAACTGGCCGATTTGTGAACTGACTCAAGCTCCCAGAGTGTCGCAATTCGATCTCTTCTCAACTCAATGTCAATCAATCTAGGCGTCATTGGATTCTGGCGCAAGCCAGACAGACATTCATTCCAACAACCATCCAGCGAGTCTGTGTGTCTTGCATTCTTACAAGTTCACTAGGTGGTCATTTCGTGACTAAAGACACAACAGAATGAGATTACTTTTAGCACTTGACTTGATAATTATCTAGCTGTTGTAACTTGCATATAATTGAGTTATCAATAGCTAATGTGTTAGTTCATGAGAATCAACTTTTCAACAACCATCAACACTTGGCTCGTGTGTCTATGACATCCACAGTCACTAACGCACACACACAGTGCGAGTCAACGAATGCTATCTAACCAGTGGCAATGGTAAAATCGACACAATTGTTGGCTGGAAACCAGCTGAGTCACACACCAACACTATTACGCGTTAGTCGCTACTGGCGTTCAGTAGCCAGTAGTGAGTGGCAAAGTCAGATTCTTGATAGACCGGCGAAGTTTTGTTGTTGAGAGCATCACATTTCACGTGCAACCGACCGTCAGTCCGTTTGTGTGTCTGTCCATTGGGCAACGTCCGTTGGATCCGTTGTCACGTTGCTAGTCTAAGAATCGCACATCGATTGTTATGTAGACGAATGTTACGCCAGTATGCTGTCCTGTTAGTGCCAGTATCGCACTAATGATCCATCATTTGATTGTCGATTCAAAGACACACTTGGTGAAGTTTACTTTCGTGTAAAGTGCACGTTTCTCGACATCGTCTACAACTAATCAGAGAGGATGAACGGACGGACGGGCGGTCAGACAGACAACAAAGAAACAGACAAACATATGGCTCGCATTTCCATTCATTCATCATTCGTACAACGAAACGGGCTGCACTCTCGTTAGCTGCACACATCACAGACATATCGTTGGTAGTTTGTTCGCTCATCACTCGGTCATCGGCTACTAAAGCAAGTCAATGGAGCAACTAATGAGCAACACTCACAATAATTGAATGACTAAAAGAGTGTAAATTTTGTGTACGCCAATCGATCGTCAAACCAATATTTCTCTCCTTGCTGTCTCTGTTTGCGAATAAGCGAAAAGCAAGCAATCTCAAAGACCACGATGTGAAGAAATGCGTGTGTGCAAAATTAATCACAACGTGGTCAGCAACACGTCAATATAATAATTGTCTATAACACGATAGCTCGATCGGCAACCATGATTGCCATGCCCAGAAACAACAACGACAGTAGTAACGACGATGAGACAAGCCTTGTTTGCACCACTGGCCACAACAAGTAACATATTTCGTTCGTGGATGAAAATTTATCGGACAATGTGTTCTGTTCAATGACTTGCGTGTTGTTGCTGGCCAAATATGGCCAGATCAGATTAATTTTGTAATTTGTGCGCCAAGCGTAAACAAAACGACACACAAAGTTGTGCTGGCCAGTCTTTTTTGTGTGAGTAAGCAGTGTGTGTGTGTGTGTGTTAGTTATTTGTGAGCGTCTACAAATGCACACGTCATATAACATAAAGTGCTTGGTCAACGAACCAAGAAATCAAGCACTCTCGCGCTATCGAGGCAACACAACAGCCAACATTGGTCTCTGGTCTTTGGCAAGACACACGGCCGTGTGGAGAGCGAGGCTCAAATAACAAGTACAACACCACATGACACGATCGTCGCTATCGCCGCCGTTGTCCTCAATGGAAGAGTAGAGAATGAAATGCTTCCACTGTTTTCCGAAATGTGCATTTCAAATGGTCAGTTTGCCAGTCGATCGTTTGTTGGTTCAAAGTGAATTCATAGCAAGCAAAGCGAACATTATCGCGTACATAGCAGTTGCGAAATGTAACTCACGTAACGTTATGTGATGTGATTTGCTCTATGTGAACGAAAGTTGGCACACAGTTGATTGTGCTTGTGTGAGACGGCGTCATTGCATCAGGAATTGGTGCAACAAGCAGGCAAGTGAAATGTGACATGTTGCTAGCTGCCGTTTAAGATGAAATCTTACATTCTTCATTTGATGGTTAGATGAATGGTCGTGGCATACGACATGTAAGATGCTTAAGGCGCCGGCCAATTAAGCTAACTTTGGCCAACTGAAACATTGCCTCCAATGGAACAGATGCATTTGCTGTCAAAAGTTTTGTGCCTCATTCTATCGTCTCTTGGTTGTTTTCTCTGTCTAAGTGATTATGCTGACGGTGCCCATCTGTGAACTGTCCGCTCAAAATAGTTCAAGTCAAGAGGCATCGTCAGTGAACTTTAACTTACGTTGAACGTGATCAAAGTGGACCCTTCTAGACTCAATCTCCTAAATTTCTCATTTAAAGCCTCCTCCGTGATCTCTTGCCCACTAGCTGTTTCTTTTTTTGGAGGCTAGCGATCACAAAGTGAACTGTGATTGTTTGTGAGCTAGCTTGTATTGTTTGTGATGCAAGCATCACAATTACAATTGTACCATAAAGCCTAGTCGTAGTTTAGTCGCTGGCCAATCGGTCTAGATAGTCATTCAGTAAGCTAGCCAACCGACCAGCAGGCCCAACATAATATATAATTGTGTGCTGAAACATAAAAGCACACACAAACAGTGACGCTAATAGACAACGACTCATGAGTGCGCCATGTCAATGACCAGCGAAATTGTTGCGCTGGCCAACTTTTATCATCTGTGTTGCTCGGCGACGACTTGGAAGTTGGCTAACACGTTATGCTGCGTTGTTTCGCGTTGTATTATTTGAGTAAGTTACGTACACTCATGACGCAATGTCCTGAGCCACATCTCATGTACGTCCGTTGGTGCATAACATCGTCATCATCGTCTGTTATATTTCACGTTGCCGACACATAAGTTCTCATGTGTCCTCAACATTAAAACTACTAGCACCAGCATTTGTACTCTGCCTTTGCGTGTGTGCATGCGTTGTGTGATAAGCTCAACAGTTGGCATTATCATTATCGGCGGACGTCAATTAGGCCACTTGTTTGTTTGTTTGTATTGCCCATATTAGCCCGTGTATGCTGTCAATCACTCGGCTGGCTAACAAACGAACAAAGGACAGACAGATAGAAGGACGAATGGTCCAGCTTTTGCTGTAATGTCCAGTGTCTGTGTGCAGTATCCAGACTATCTGTGGCCATCTGAGTGCATGTGTTGTCACATGTTGGCTCGTATCGTTATCATTATCGCTGCGCGACATTATTGCCTTCAATAGTGCGAGAGGACACTATGTCGTTGTTCATTCGATAGCAAACCAAAATTCCAGCTGATGGTCGATCGCCAATAGTGGATAGTCGATTATCGTTGTGAACGATGACTCAACGACATTGATATCCGACAATCGATACGAACGGCTACAAGTTGATAGTTTCTCTTGCTTATTGACCATCGCATTTGCAGTAGTACAGTAGTAGCAATACACATGGCAACAGCAGCGGTAGCGACACAATTTGTAGAATCTGCACTTCGCCTCTAGCTAGCAACCATTCGTTGTTATTTGTTCAGTATATGGAATTATCGACTCGACAAGAGCGCGCCTAGATGGCTAGCTCGATGATGTGCTGTGGCCTAGAAAGAATCATCAACTTTCGCTGGACTGAACTAAACCGTTTGTTGCTCACTCATGACGACATGACCGGCATGTTTGACGCTACTAGTTTAGATTTACCATTGTATATTTATTGTGCACAATAGCTTGCTAATAACTAACAAGCTAACGAGAGTATACATGGTCACAATTATGCATTGGTCACAGCGTGTGCTTTATTGCAAACGACTTCTCTAAGTCTAGCTCTCTAAGTTTAATGCTATGATGTAGCCATCGTGCTCACTATTTCTCTCGAGCCATGAATGTATTCAATGCCCGATTGACTAAGCTAACAATTATGCTGATGTGTGCCAACTCTAGCTAAACTAGTCTGACATGGCCCTTTACATTTGAGTTTTGTCTTTTGGAAACATCGATATTGATAGCTTGATTCTGCAACGGCACCCAGTGATAAGTCAGATGTCTTCTTCAAAGTGAGGCCCGATGCATGGACCTTATCTCTTGAAATGCCCGCATTGTTTCAGTGTTCGTTCAATGATCTAACCATCAGTAGAGTGACAACAATAACAGTAAATGAATTGCGAAATTGGCGCCAACGAAATACTATTTTGCAATACAACAGAATATTGTGTACTAAATGACTGATTGATGGCCAACGCTACGAATTCATAGTAATAACAACACCATGGAAACGGTCACATGAGGTCTTTCATCAACAATCAGCAGGCAATCCCAAACTTTGTTTGTCTCTGATAGGTTCTATTGAACTAAGCTAACTGTCTGGCTAGCTCGCCTGCTGACTAACTGATTGACTGGATGCTTGACTGTTGGCTCACTGTTTCAGCTTAATCGATCGGCTCTGTTAGCTTGCCGCCAGAAGATTGCCCAATACTCTATGTTGGCATGATTGTTGTATATATTGACTAATGTTTGAGGGGCACTAAAGCTCACACACTCACGCGTACATTAGAGCAGCAAGTGCAACATTTCATTCCATATTCCCGATTCCCGTTGTATGAGAATGTGCGTTATGCGTATGATCCGATTCACTGCGTACACCGTACAGTAGGGAGCGAACTTTGTATGTGTGTTTGGCTCACCAATAATATGCTACAGCTGGCATTTAGTTAGCGCACAATAATAATGATGATGATAATAATAATATTTCGTTCATCAATACAATGACTGAGAGATCCAATAGTTTGATTACACGGGCATCGCCAGCAGCTGGATGGCTGGTTGGCGCTCGAAATTGGCTCAATATTTTGTGTGTGTGTGTGTGTGTGTGTGTGTGTGTGTGTGTGTGTGTGTGTGTGTG
>JAIFTH010001106.1:0-10307 GCA_019968535.1 Fragariocoptes setiger | reverse complement strand
CACACACACACACACACACACACACACACACACACACACACACACACACTCTATAGCTGTTTATATCAAGCGATAGCATGCGTGCCATCGTTATTGTTGCTTCTGCTGCTGCTGTTATCGTAGTTGTCGGTGCCGCTGGCTGCTGTTGTGGTGGCTTTCAATTGCATACATCTAACAGCAACAACAAGCAAAAAACCAAACTGCTTGCTATTAACACCAATCGAACGAGAATCAAACAACAGAGTGAACCGGCAATGAAGAATGTCGATGCAAAGAAAAAAGTGTGTCGAATCAATGCGCATAGTTGTCAGCATAAAGAAATGAAGATGTGCCAAGGTGTGTCGTTGTTATGATGTGATGTTCTGCTTCTTCTTAACTTTGTGTTGCTATGACGTAACAACACCGTACACATTCAACGTGTCCCGCTTGTGTGGCGCATGAGTGTGTACGCAGTGTATCTTTGGAGTGCAACTCGCGCCAGTCTCAATGACAAATCAATGACAAAGTTGTATTGAAGCACACCAACAGATAGATATTCTATGCAAGCTCGGAATATCAGCTCGAAGAGCCGACCGTAACTAAAATGAATTTACGAAACTACTCAATCTAAGCTGCAATCGAATATTAGGAGTTGTTGTCGCCGAAAACCAGCATGGCTTGCTCTAAAGGCCATCATGAACATTGCACATGGCACACGGCACACACGGCACACACGGCACACACGGCACACACGGCACACTACACCAAACCGCACCGCACCGTACCGCACTGCAGTTTGAGTAAAGACACAATATAAGTGAGTGAATGCGACCACAGTAGCTCTCTGTAAGTCAGGTGCGAATAATGCGAATGGGAACATGAATGCGATTGTGAAAGTGAAAGTCCGCCGAGACGTATTCATTCTGTGAGCGCACACACGCACAACTTAGACAGGTGTCTTTCGTCTTCAAGTCTCTAGAGTCCAGTGCACAGATTTACAGTTAGTTTCTAGTTACGAAAGGCAGGGCAGGCAGGCAGGCAGGCAGACAAATAAGTTAACACTAGGCACAGACCACTAGAGTATGTGAGTGCCTACCTAGATAGTAGCCTAACGATATATAGACACCGACCAATGTGTCGACCGACCAATTGAGCTGACTACTAACAAATAATATATATGCTCATGTACGTGTGCACTCGCAAAGTTCCATCCATTCATCTCACAGCCAACGAGATAACCTAACTAACACAATCATCATCATTCTTCACTTTTCCATTTTGCACTGGCTCCATTACGCTACTATGGCCCAAACGTGAACGCGCACAACATACGCTGGCTTGACACGCACGCTTTTCCCGTCCAACTTTCCTGCATCGCATATTGACATTGTTCGTTGTTGTCGTCCGAAACTTGGCATCTTGCTGCTGGTTGTCGTTGTTGTTGCTGCTGCTGCTGCTGCTATCATCATAACTATTGCTGCTGTTGTGACTTTATTCACTCATTCAACTTGATTTGTGCTCGACACCGACACACACACACACACACACACACACACACACCACAACACAATGCGACACGATCCTCTCCAATACGGCTCGGCTCGACTTGACGCACGCAACGTAACGCAATGCGACCCAACTCTCATTGACTTCATCTGGCTTGGCGCGACGCGCACACGACACGGCGTCTCTACCTCATCTAATGCCACACCTCTGTGCGAACCACCACTATTACAACCGCACAACTGGCTCGCTCGCTCTGCTCATTCGTTCGTTCGCTCGCCTCGCTGAATGGCTGGCTCACTGGCGCCGCCGACGCGATGCCAATACCGATGCCGATGCATGCGTGCGTGTGCATCTGTCTGTGCGTGCTGCCTACTTGTGTGTGTGTGTGTGTATGTGTGGCTCGTTCATTCGTTGGTTCGCTCGCTCATTCGTTTGTTCGTTCGTTCGTTTGCGCGTTCGATGCCTGGCTGGCTGACGCTTATCGTGCGCGCTGGCTCCACTGACTGGTTGGCCTGTTCGCTCTTTCATCATTCGTTGCCGTTGTTGCTGCTGCTGCTGACGCTGCCGCGGCCGCCGCTGTACATTTTGTGCTCCTGCTCCACTCTGCCTGCTGTCATTGGCGTTGTTGCACTGCTGTTGTTGCCGCGGACGCCGCCGTCGTCGTCGTTGCCGCTTCTCCTGCTTTATGTGCATGTGCGCATGTGTGCATGTGTGTGTGTGTGCACAACTGCGTGTGCTTGTGTACGCGAACGCACATAAACACACAAACACAAAAAAAATACACGCACATGCATTGGGCTCGATTGGTTCGTTACTCTGCCTGTGTCTCCGTCTATCTCGCTGCTATTGCATTGCTATTGCTCTGTCTCTCTTTCTCTCTGTATCCCTGCTGTCTCTGTATTATTTCACGGTGTGTGGATTCTTGGATTGGTGGATCGTCATTATTATCGTTATTGATTTAATTATTATTAAAAAATAAATAAACAAAATCATCGCTATTGTAATTAACACACACACCCACGCACGCATATATATATATAAAAATTAATACATACAATTATATATATATACACATAAATATATATATACATATATATATATATATATAATTATACACACACACACCCACAACACACATTCACACATACACACATCTATATACATACGTCTATTTCGCCCAAAATCAGTGCTATTGACATCTGGAGGCATGGGGAACACTCCAACATCCAAGCGAGCCGATCACGCCGAAAATGTACAAAAATATCTAGCCGAAGCCAAAAAAGAATTCGACCGCAAATGGGACAGTCCCGAGAGAAACAGTGCAAGCCTCGACGATTTCGATCGCATCAAAACGCTCGGCACGGGCAGCTTTGGGCGCGTCATGCTCGTGCAGGATAAAACTCGAAAAGAATACTTTGCTATGAAGATATTAGACAAACAAAAAGTAGTCAAATTGAAACAAGTCGAGCACACGCTCAACGAGAAGCGCATCCTCAAGGCAGTCAATTTTCCATTTTTAGTTAGATTGGAAGCACATTTTAAAGACAACTCATATTTATACATGGTTCTGGAATTTGTGCCCGGCGGTGAAATGTTTTCACATCTGAGGAAAACAGGCAGATTTAGTGAGCAAGCAGCTAGATTTTATGCGGCACAAATTGTGCTTGCGTTCGAATATTTACATTATTTAGATCTCATATATCGCGATTTGAAGCCAGAGAACTTATTAATTGATCATCAAGGTTATATCAAAGTTACCGATTTTGGTTTCGCCAAACGAGTAAGAGGCCGCACATGGACGCTATGCGGTACGCCCGAATATCTAGCGCCAGAAGTCATACTTAGCAAGGGTTACAACAAAGCAGTCGATTGGTGGGCCTTAGGTGTTTTAATATACGAAATGGCTGCTGGTTATCCGCCATTCTTTGCCGATCAACCCATACAAATTTATGAAAAGATTGTCTCCGGCAAATACAGATTCCCTGGTCATTTCAGTTCAGAGCTGAAAGAGTTACTGCGTAACTTATTACAAGTAGATTTAACAAAGCGCTATGGCAATCTCAAGAATGGTGTCAATGACATTAAGAATCACAAGTGGTTTGCGTCAACCGACTGGATAGCGATATTTCAGAAAAAGGTTGAGGCACCATTCTTGCCCAAATGCAAAGGAGCTGGAGACACTACCAACTTTGACGACTATGAGGAGGAGGCACTTCGGATTTCAAGTTCAGAATTGTGTCAAGAAGAATTCGCTAGCTTTTGATGGGTGTTACCGTTTTATTGCTAAAAGAACAAATAAAAAATGTAAATCATAAACGTAGCCATTTCTCTGAGCTATGCGCCGACAGCCCCGTAAACGGACGTGTCGCCAATCAACATTAGTCTTTATCGACAACTTGATAAAAGTTTGTTTTTATTGTCGTTGTTGCCGTGAGATTACAAATGTGGTATAATTGATATGAATACAATCATACAAAGCTTTCTTTTTAAATCAACAAACATATTGCAAGCTATAGTAGTAAAAGTGATTCACGCGCACTATCCCGGTTGTATAAAACGATTCTCAAAATATCAATCGAGAAAAAGAACACACAAATTCCGTTAGGCCGCGTTAGCTATCAACAGATGACATCACTTTTTCGATAAAGCCATGCCTAATCCTATGAGACCGCCGATAGCTAGAACGGCACCACTTGCGATCGCCATTCCTAGTAGTCCCTCTTTTTTTAGACGCTCGTTGATGAAAGCTTTCAACTGTTGAGCCTGGTGGTTATTTGGCTCAACTGCTAGGAATTTATCAACGCAATCGAGGGCTAGGCTGTATTCTTTGAGGCGCGTTTGGCCGACGGCTATGTAGTAGAGATAATCGCGTCGTTCGACATTACTGCCACCATCGTAAAGGTCCACGAGCACTTCAATACCTTTCTTGATAACGGATGAGTTTGAAGATCTTGAGTTCGGAGAAAAGAATGAAAACGTTCATGTTACATCAAATTCGAAGCTCGTTTTCCGTGGTGAGATCATTTAGCGTATGTATTTACCTTATGAGAGCGTAGGCGTAATGAAATTTAGCTTGTTGTTGTTCTGATTCATCTTCAGATTCTAGAGAACGTTCATAGGCCTTCTTGAACTTCTCGATCTCGGAGTCGCTCAAGATGTCGTCGAGGATAGCCTCCATGTTAATAACTATACTGTTAAAATATTGTCAACTCAAATATTCAGCGATAATGAATCTAACTTATTGTGTATTTATAAGGCTGCGAATTCAACCTGCTGGGGGCTGTTGATGCCGTACAGATGGTTATGGTCATTGATTTTTGTTTGGCGCGAGTTTCGATTTTATTTGTTCGGGTTTTTTCTAGCCTTGGCGTGTAAAGGGGTGCAGGTGTTAGAGATGTGAACACACATTGAGCTAGGCTGCTTGTCAGTCGGTGTGTGACTACTAGACTGGAGCTGGCAATTCTTTTTTAGCAGCCAAACCGCGAGCTCAACGTTTGTAGTGAGCGGACAAGACTTTGAGGGGTCACTAGAGTTTCATTCATTTCGAATTTATATTGACTGTGAGATAGTTGGCGAGACATTTCTAGCAAGATCCACCTCTGTTTTATGGACTCATTGTTCCAAAGATGGAAATTCACTCTACACACACACACACACACACACACATACACAATAAAATAAATTGTACAGTATCGAATTAATTAGAATATTAGATATATGCATTTGAACGATGTACATAGTTCATATCTTCTTTCTACAGCTTGTCTCTGAACGGTTGTCTAAATCAAAGTACGTTTCGTTCAAGGCCATCGGTCCACTCTTGAAGTTCGAACTTTGACGATGAAGCGTGAAGTCCCCCTGAACCGCCCCACACTTTTGTCTGACAGCGCGCTGAAACGAGACTGCGCGTTCAACACAAGCACGTGTAGCGCTGCACAGCAGGGCTGCAAAATGCTTCCACTGTTGTCCTTCGAGGAGTCCGCTACGACAATCAATTGTCGCGTGAAAATCGCTTAATCTACGTTTGTTCCTTTTTAAGGCACATTAAAAGCAGAATATATTCTTATTCCACATTAGATTAATATTGTTTTATTATAATCATCGCCAACTTATTCATCATAAAACTCATTGATATACACTTTGATATACGAATATTGTTTGCTGCACTTAATGTATACCGTTGGACGTGGCTATTTGTTAAACATATAATTTATTTAATGAATAACAATCACAATTTTTACAATCGAATCACCAAGATTTCGATATCATTTAATATTGTTTCACACACTTAAAGCTCCTACAGGGAAGCGGTGACAAAATATTGTGGTCCATCAAAGCTGACATCCAAAACAAAACTGGAATCCAACAATATTTACAATCTCAATGTGACTTGCAGTACTTGCCAAAAAACAAGTACGTCAATTACATTGCCCTCTCACGAAAGAACTGAAGACCTGAAAAGAGATAATCAGTCGCTTGGAAATCGTATGGCTAGTATCATGGAGTCCAAGTTGGATCAGCTTAGCTCTCTCGATATTGACGCCAAACCGGCGTTAACTCGATTGACAGGTATTGTCTGTACTATTGGTCCGGCCTCTAAGAGTGTCGATGTTTTGATGAAAATGCTCGACGATGGCATGAATATTGCCCGGCTTAATTTCTCGCACGGCTCGCACGAGTATCATGCTGAAACTATTGCTGTTGTTCGCGAGGCCGTTAAAAAGTACAGCCGAGAGCAAAATATCCCCCTTCTGCCCGTCGGTATTGCGCTCGACACCAAAGGGCCGGAGATACGAACAGGATTGTTGGCATCTGGCGCAACTGGAGACGTTGAATTGATCAAAGGAAAACAAATTAAAGTCTCGATTGACGAAAAATACAAGGAATCTGGAACGAGTGAAATAATCTTTGTCGATTATGCCAATATCGTCAAAGTAGTACAGCCTGGCAATCGAGTCTATGTCGATGATGGTCTCATTTCATTGGTCGTCCAAGAGGTACACTCTGACCATTTGATTTGTTTGGTTGAAAATGCTGGAAAGTTGGGATCTCGCAAGGGTGTCAATTTGCCCGGTGTGGCCGTTGATCTACCGGCCGTGTCTGAGAAAGACAAAAAAGATCTTATGTTTGGGTTGGAACAGGACGTAGACATGATATTTGCATCTTTCATACGTAGCGCTGCTGGAGTCAACGAAATACGCTCGTTGTTGGGCGAAAAAGGTAAAAACATTAAGATTATATCCAAGATTGAGAATCACGAAGGAGTAAAGCGAGTCGACGAAATCATCGAAGCTTCTGATGGAATCATGGTGGCTCGTGGCGATTTAGGCATCGAGATTCCACCTGAGAAAGTGTTCCTAGCTCAAAAGATGATGATTAGCAAGTGCAATGTGGCTGGTAAACCTGTCATATGTGCTACCCAAATGCTGGAGTCAATGGTAAGCAAGCCAAGACCGACGCGAGCCGAAACCTCTGACGTCGCTAATGCCGTTTTAGACGGCGCCGATTGTGTCATGCTATCCGGTGAAACTGCCAAAGGAGATTACCCTGTTGAGGCGGTCAAGATGATGCATGCCATCGCGTTAGAGGCTGAGGCTGCAATGCATACTGTAAGCTTTTTTACCGAGCTCAGTCTCAAAGTAGCTTCACCAGTCATGCCGGCCACGGCTGTTGCTATAGCCGCTGTGAGTGCTACAATGAAATTACAAGCCACTGCTATTATTGCACTAACAACGACTGGGCAAACTGCACACGAGTTGTCAAAATTCAAGCCACGCTGTCCAATCATATCAGTGTCACGTAACGCTCAGACAACTCGTCAGGGTCACCTGTATCGCGGAATCTTGCCACTGTTGTACTCACCACAAAAGCTCGACGATTGGGCCCAAGACGTTGACGCGCGTGTCAATAGTGCAATTGCGTTCGGCCAAAGCCGCAATATACTGAAGACAGGAGATTACATTATTGTTATCACCGGATGGCGTCGTGGTCCCGGAAGTACCAACACAATGCGAATACAATTAGTACCATAATAAGCAACCACCGATCATGTGCCAAGTGTTTGAAATTGAACCATTGACCTCTAATCGCAACGACACCCCATCCTTAATCATCTTAAGTAACTTTCATGTTCGTCTCCTGATAGTATTGTATTGTGTTTGTTCGTTGAGATAGTTATACGTGCTCGAGCCAATCATGACACTTGATTCTACGCGTTCAATTGAAGTCAGAAGTATTTACCTGTAAAATAAGATCAACATTCTCTGAGTGTTTAAATTCCTAGCAAACCGAACAAGTGAATCAACGCACCATGTGCCGCTATAGATGACCATCTCTTATTAAGAATCCATTTCTCGCTAGATAAAGGCAATCGAGAAATGCAAATCTTTAACATGAAATAAGCTTAATAAAATCGTCACTCAGCAACAGCTAAGTCGGCTTGCGTCTAATAATCCTTGAACAATAACCAAAAACCTCCTTCCAAACAACAATCCCTACTCTCAACAGGATCACTAGATAGTGTAGTACGGCGATATTGTTCCTTAATTGTTGTGGTAAAGTAGTGTAACATAATTACTGATAATAATAGTATAAAATAGGAGAATCTTAGTTGAGATGAGCTCACTCCGCATTCGTTGAGAAAGAATATCTTAGATGATCTAAGACTCGTAGCCCAAAAGAAGCGATTCAAGACTCATTTTTCAAAATCACTGTCAGGGTGCTAGCCATTCTAGGTCTCAGTAATATCGGCGCTGTTCCCAGACCAGCTATGCCCATGGAATCAACACACAACTTCTCACGAGAGCTGCTAATCAGCCTCAAGATATTCTGTTGAAAATGGAAAAATGTAAAAATTATACCAATTATTGTTTCACATGCATCACACAACGAGCTGATTAGTATATGTGGCACGGCCTCAAATCATGATTCACCATTGTCTGGTAAAAGTTTCGCCCAACGATGTTTCGCCATGTGATCCAAAACCACTCACATTGCTCTAGGATGAGTCAGCATGGAAAGATGCAGCATGATGTTCGTTTCAGCAAATGATAGTCGAATGAAATTTCAACAGCAGTTCGCGGATCTGGCATCTAAAAATAGACTTAACCATGCTGGGATGTAATCAAGCTTGGATGGTTTCTTTCTGTCTTTCTATTCGCCTTTCAACCTTCATCGAATAGCTTTATGATGATTGAAATATCACAATCTGTCTGAATGAACTCGTTTTTTCGATAACACATTCATGTGGGATTCTAGCGCATTCCAATACATGCTTTTGTAACATGGTATCTTGGTAAATTCGTTCACCATAGCTTGTGCCATACATGGGGAAAAAGTTAAACAGTAGTGAGGGGCAGGGAGAGGAAAGTCGACCAGACGTAATATTGCGCACTGTGAGTTGAGCTTCGTTTCGACATGTCACTCTGAATTCTTCCATCGAACAATAAAGATCACTAATACCATCATCACTTTACAACAATCATCTCTGATTACAATATCGAAGATAGAAAGTTAAAATAACTAGCTTAAATAACGATTACAATGGCAACAATGAAGAGCATAATTGTATTGTGTGTGGTGGCATTGATTGCATCCCAAGCAAGTAAGTAAGCCAATATATTTAATTTGTGAATTGAGAAATCTCAAAAAGATTAGGCTCTATGAAATCCCTAGGTGGGCACGAGGCAAACTTGCAAACGTTGATGCAGCAAAAGGGGTCCTTGAATGAGAACAGTTATCGACGTTAACCTTTTTCTCTAACCTTTGTTGAACGTATCAATCAGTGGCTGAAGACAAGAAGGAAGGTGGAGTAGTATCTTCAGTGTTCAATACATTCAAAGGTTTCATGCACAAATTTCCATTCGGCGGCAAATCTGGAGATGCAGCGAAGACTGTTGAACCAAAGGCCGAAAAGAAGCAACCGGAAGCCGACGCACCAAAAGCAACGGCTAAGTCAAAGGCTAAGCCTGCAGAACCAGAAACTCAAGCCGAGGCTGAACAGCATGTGACTGAGGCTCCACAAGAAGCGGCTCCAAAGTCGGATGGGACTAAAGCCAAGGCTGAGGAATAGAAAAAAGAGTAAGATATTCTACAGAAAGATGTCTTTTTTCCGGGTGTATGCTAAAGGATGTTGAAATAACGATGAAAAACAAATAAAAAGGCCGCTAATTAGAAAAATTGCTAGGTTGTTTGCTTCTGGTTCTCTCATCGATATGTATGCTGGTTTCAATTCAAAAAAACAAAGAGACCAATGAAGATATTTTGAAGATGACATGATGCTGCAAAACAACGAGCTGATCTTCAATGAACATCTTTTGTGTTTCGAATTCATCTGATGAATCAGACGGGTTTCGATTGATTGTTGTCAGTTAGTTTGCGTGCAAGGCCAATCTGTGGAGTACAGTTTAGTGCGGTCGACATGTGTATGCTTTAGAACGCTCAGTACCTGTAGTGACATAGATCATGTCATCAAAACATAAGCGCTGACATGAAACCACAATGGAAGCTCGCTTGTGAATCGTACGGTCATTTGATGAAACAAAAGGAAGGCCCGAAAAATTTATGCTGGTTAGTTTGCACAACTGAATCAATTGACGAACTACACTCTTCAAAATAACTCATCTCTATGACTGACAGTTCATACGATGGGATAAGATGCCTGCGAAGCAATCCAGCACATATTGTATTGATTGCGCGCAATTCTGACGTAGCCCTCTTCGCCCCACTTATCAGTTGGGTGCGGAATTTCATAAGAAACACAATTTTCTCACAAAACACACAAAATTTGCAATTTTTCACAAGATTTACACATTTTGCAAAAA
>JAIFTH010000089.1:0-66707 GCA_019968535.1 Fragariocoptes setiger | reverse complement strand
GTGTTACTAGGCGCTTGAGCTAACGTTCTGTATAATTTTGACTGCGTGTGTATGTGTGTGTGTGGGAGGCACAACACACGACAGGAAACAGTGTGTTCGTATATCGTGCGTGCGCGTGCTTGCCTACTGATAACTGACTATCTTTCTATCTCGAACGCAATGATGCAATGCTTCTTTCTGTTCATCGTTCGTTCACTCGCTCACTCGCTTGTTAGATTATTGAAAGACCACAGACACTGAGGTTGTTAGCGGCACGACGGACACACCCACACACACACATGTGATTGCACTTGCACACCAGATCGAGGCATAGCAAATGAAAGAGTTGACAGTAAAGCGGAATTTTTCTTCTACCATTGACGACCAATTTAGGTGCCAAAATGAGGCGCGTCGCTTGCTCATCGATTGGGCAGTGCGATTGCAATCGAGAAATCGTCAACACGGCGATCGGAGCGAGAGTCAACCGCGAGCATCAGATATAACCACAGCAGGAGCTGTAGCCTGCAGCACCTTATGTTGAGTCACGAGCCAGGGTCTCCATTGGCTTGAGCCAGAGTTATATCAGGAGCTACAACAACAACAACAGCTACATCTCTAGTTATAGCTAAAGAAAGATAGCTGTCATAGTTGTAGCTACAACAACAACGACTACTACTACTACTGCACACTGGTTGTAGACAGCCAGAAATAGTGGCGGCAACAAAATAACGGTGACAACATCGACAGCAGCCACGATATCGATGACAACGGCCAATCGGGAATAAAAGTCAAGGACGATCGGTCGTCATACACGAGCAGAGTTGGATCGTCGATTACAACAACGTAATCTCATTCTTATTGTGTTTTCCGTCCGTGCGTCCATCCGTCCGTCTATGCGTACGCTCACGAGCCTCTTACTTTTGCTGCTCTTGTCAGTGCTTTTGCTTCTTGTAATGTACTACATTTAGCTTAGTTTAGTTTAGTCAACGTTGTGAGCAATATCTAGTAGGCTCAACCTTTTGGGGCCCGCATTTCGTTCATTCATCCAATAGCCCAGCTAGCTTTTTCACTAGCTGCTATAGCAAGTTAGTAAACTTTCACAGTTCATCCGTTTACTTGCTCGTTCATTCGTTCGATAATCCTCGTGTGGCGAGATCTGCTCGGCATGGCTTCGTTTTTGCTGGTCACACATGTTAGCATATCCTGAAAAAGGGCTGAAAAGTCAGCCCTTTTTCTTCTTTCTTTTCGAAATGCTCCGTTGACTTTTTGCTTGTCTAGTAGGCTAGCTAGCTTGCGATGAGCATGAGCATGAGCTTGAGCTTGTACAATCTTAGCCAGTTATTCTGACCCGAAAAAGCGGCTAAAATGAAGACGAATAATGTGTTCATGACATGTCATTGAACACAAGATAGATTTGAATCTCAATCTAGATTGTAATCAAGGCTCTCAAAACTTCGGTTGTTGAAAATGATTGGTTCGGATTGCAAACATGTTGTTTACCGAATTTAGCTTATTATTCTAATTTCTATCCTGATTCGGGCTTTTTCAGGCACAGGGCTTTGGCAGGCGCCAGGAAGACGGGGCAGGGACTCAATTTAGAGTATTTCGGTGCCAAAAAAGTACTGGTACGTTTCTGGTAATCAAAGTGAAAAACTCGATTTTAGGTCGCTGTGAAGTTTAATTGCAGACTCACTTGACTGATTCTTCTTGGAACCATGATGAGCAAAGTTTGGAGGCAACCTTGAGCTTGCAACGCCGATCAACACATCATTAGCATTGCTCGTGGTCGCATCATACACAAACTCGAGCCCTTCTTTCAGTTTATCAGTTTTTAACATTAGTTCTTCTAACATCCTTTGTCGCAGTTTTTAAATGATCCACCTGTTTTCACACAAGTTTTATTGAACTTATTTGCTTGTTTATGTGCCGATGCGCGCGCGTTGTGACTATACAGAAAGCACACAAACAACAACAATAATAATAACAACCTTATATCGCGTAACATTACGTTACGTCACGTGGCGTTAGCTATTACATACACACAGCCACATTTCACTCATAGTCTATGGCAGTGCCCACGATGTCAACAGTAGTAATAGACTGTAACTTGCAGAAGCAGAAGTAGAGGCAAAGGCAGAAGCATCAGCAGCAGTGTGGTTTATGGCACTAACCACACCTACACTCCGCCTACGCTCAAGAGAGAAAACAAACGACGCACGCTTTCGCTTAATACTTTGCAGCACGTATTAACTTTGGATTTGATAAGAAAAAAAGATAGCGAAAGTGAGTGCAATTTTGCCGGTGGCCGGAAATCACAGATCCCGGAGCACAGGTGAGTACAGGTACTAGCGGCACAGAAGACATCTGACAAATGACTGACAATAAATTGCGTCTCGTTCACTCGCTTGCTACTCATTTATTTTGCTGACTGAGACTTTGTTGTCGGAATTTCTAACTTTGTCTACAACTAAAACGATGAATTGCTATCAAGATTGAGATTACAATCGCCAGCAAAATTGAGATGACTAACAAGTTTACCGGAAATGATTCTTTTTTTGCACACGCACCCATGATTAGAAGATATCATTGTCGATCAATGAATTGCCGCTTTGATCGTTGTTGTCGTCAGCTCCAATCTATTGCTATGGATTGCCACACACGCAGAAATCAATTGGACTCAATTGTATCTCAAGTTATCGGCTGAAAAATGTGAGCCATCGAACACACTTGAGCCATCTAAATCAGCAGAGAATTGTGTTCACACTGCAATACGGTGTGATGAACCACGCACGATGTCATGAAAGCATGTCATGAATAAGTAATGGGCTCAACTGGGTGATGACAATATTGATCCTTGATATGTGTACGCCAATCGTTCTACTGTTATTGATTGACTCGGTTTTTTGGGTTTTTTTTCGAATGGGACTTTTGCTGCTCCGTGTTGCCAAGTCGGGTATTACAAGCAAGACTTTAGCAATGTCACACATGAGGCAAAAAACAAAAGCTATGCCGACTCAAATTAGCTGTTACGAGCCATGCTTTGATTGTCTATGATTGCATGCTCAAAGCTGTCCTCGACAAAATCTATCACTAATTAGATGTCGCCATCTCGACTGGTATATCTATTTGGTGATCAGCTCAACCAAGTGAAGCAATATTACACTACAAAACCAGTGATTTATAGATTGTTTTTGACGTACAACGTTAACCTTAACTACTACAGAGGTCGTTTGGAAGGACGAACGGTCAATGGCATTCAACTTTGATGGAACGTTCACTCGGATTGGTGGGAGGCGATTCAACACATATGGTGTTCACTGGTGATACACACAGTTGCTACACACAAGCAAGCGAGTAGGAACGTCAACAGGACGCGACAATTTTAGACAGCCTAGTTTTTGAGAAATTTTCAGTACAAGTTCATTTTAAACTTGTCGTGAAGGTGATTATAAATGACTATTACGCTCTCAGTTTGTTGAAAAATTGATTACTCTTTCCAAGTATCGAGGCAATTATCTCTAGAGGGACTACTGAGAGAAACTTCAACTCACTCAGAGAGTGACCGCTTGACTCTGAGCTCTAATTGTTGGTCAGAAGCTAACTCTCTTGATGATTAATTACAGTAAGTCCGCAGTGAGTGCAAGCCTCTGCTGTTAATTGACACGCCTATCAAGGTGCTTGGTGTGCTAGCGAAACGAGCCGACCCAAGAGAAAACTGTCGCTCTTTGTGCTCGGCTCGACAATTTTCTCATCCGTCCATCCATCCGTCCGTCCGTCCGCTCACCCGTCAATGGATGAGTCTGTGAGTTGGCGCGTGTGTACGTGCTTTTGCATGTACGTGTGCACGTACATCTGCGTTGGTACGTGTGTGCCATCTATTGATGTGAGTTGCGTATGTTAGTTGGCCGCACGAAATTACAAACTAATGGCTAGTGGTCGAAGGCTCCGAGAAAGCTAGCACGTAAGAGCGTCCGAACAAGTTTGCACATCAGCTTCAAAGGACATTCATCAAAGTCAGCTAAAATTTTCGCCCCCAAATTGTTTGTGTAGCGCACACACGTACACAGCGATCCGACATTGTGGTGGCATGTGTCTCACACGAATCTCGCATAGTGAAACACGAACGGATGTGATGTGATGTGTTAGAGTGCGTCAACGAACAGACCGATGGCACGTACAGGTGGACCACAGTAAACGAGAGTGGGAAAAAGTGAAAGCTCAACAAGGGAGCGAATGAGCGAGCGAGAACGGGAACGAACGAATTAACAGACGCACCAACACCAGGACAAGCACGTGCACGTGCAAGCAGTTCTGCACGTGTGAGGTGGGCTCACGTCGCGCGTGTCAAATGTCTCGTGCGATGTCTGGCCAAGTGAAGCCAAACGTCGGCCACTTTTGATGGATGGCGCCAATGGGTTTGCCTGTGCGTCTTGTCTGTTACCGATTGTGTGTACCCGTTCGAACAGTTTGCTCTTTTTTTCACCGAACAGTTGCCGTTCAGTCTCACCTGTCCGCAGTTGCTCAAGAGTACCAAGCCTCGGCTCAAACTCAACCGATTGCCAGCACGTAGGCATCATCGAGAAATCCGATTGTATCGATGATGGCACATAGCTGGAAAGAAATATTGTTGCCACTTGGCTTCTGACTTGGTGTGACGTCAGAGTATCAATCGGCTTTAACCTGCCGCACACACGTTGTTGGTTCTATTTCTTCTTATCGACATTCATACTTATGATCTCTATTGCGTCTAGTCGAGTTATTATGTATATACAGGTGAGTACGTTGTTGGTGTTATAATTTTGGAAATATAGTTCTCAGTAGGAAGTTTGAAGATTGTCTGCTACGTAAAATCATCATAAAACAACTTCGATCATTAATGGTGCGAAAAAAACGACGACATACAGGACGTAAAGGAATGAAGGAGAAAACTAGAGAGAAAGTGAAAAAAATGGGTCTAAAGATGGACACACGTACCCCATTGACACATGAGCAGCAATACGCCCCCAATGGTTTGGCTGGACCCCAACAGTTCGGCAGCTCACGCAACGGGGCGCCAGCACGACAGGTGGCCAGGCAAACACTTACACAGACTAGGCGTTCGCAGCTATTTTCAGCGCGTGCAACATTGATGTGCACAACTGTGTAGCCAGCTTTCAACTCTCGTTGTTGTAACTTAACTCTAGGTAGTGTGAAATTTAACATAAAGAGTTATTCCATCAAAGGCACCTTCAACAATAGGCCACGTGTGCAAGCTTTTTATGCCTGTGATAGACAGGGACGCAAGCACCTATGCGTAGGCTAGAAGAACCTGCACCTGTTTAGCGGCAGCCAAGTAATATTGTCACAATAGCATGGACGTCTACCGACATTGCTTCACATTGCTTATGAAATGCTGCATAGTCAAAAGTCGTAATCTTGTTGTTAGTGTTGCCATTGCCTTGCAGTAGTTGTGAGCGTCAGAGTGAGAGCTGTTTGAGGCCATCACTTCTCATTACGAGCATTGTGAGATAGCTGTCTATCCGAGAGGTCCAAAAGCAGCAAACGAAACTTTTGCTTTCTCTCTCTCTCCGCGTCACTTACAAATTTCAAGGTAAAATGTTGTTCTGTATCAAAAGCAGCAGCTTAGTAGATAACAAGAGCTGTAGAAGTACTAACCCTCTTAAGTTGAACTTTCACTCGAAGGCTAAATTGGGATGTGAGTCACACTGACCATCGCTATTTCAACTTAGTTGTAGCCAAACGGCTGTTGCTCGGGCGCGTCCACAAAGATACAGTTCTGTCTCAGATACAATTCAATGCAGCAAAACAATATGCTGCCTTGCTATGTTTGTCATGTGCCATGCTTGAGGTAATAATAACAACGCCCAGATGATCATTAATGACGTGCACAGAAGAACCGATAGCAGAACTAGAGTGTAGACCTTGGCTTAACGTCAACCATGTTCCAGTTGCTCTTTGAACAACTCTCTTTTCTTGCTAAATTTTATTTCGCTTAGACTATATGTGACATGTTTCTGTGTATGTGAGTGCGTGTATGAGCTGAAGAGGATCAACGATATTGTTCGGAGACATTTTCATTGTCTAACCCCATTGTCGAGCAATGATATAAATAAATAAAAGCTATCAACGACTTTTTCTGTTAGTTTCAAATCACTTCCGCAATGTTCAATAGATCTATTTAGAAAAGGAACAAGAAATAATCAACATTAAGTCAAGATATTTTCATGAATGTTCAGAGGAACATCAAAAGTCAAATTCATTAATTATGCAATATCACCTCCTTCTCTCCGGCAAATGTTTTACTTTTAATGCAACCATTACAGAATACAGAAAACATGGGCCTAAAAACTGTAAGAATAGCAATAAACGAGAATTGAGAATAGCAAAAAGATATTCCTCCTCTTCAAAATGATCCTTCGTTCAAACTTGACTAAACTTTCAATTCTCTCCGACTTTCTTGTATGTATTCAAATGTATGTTCAGAAACAAGGGGGCGTGTCGAGATCCAAGCATCGAGAAAGTTTACATTGGGCCTTGAGTCAAAGCTACATTGAACTCATGGCTGGTGGTCGTTGTATATGTCGTATTTGTAAAAGTTGTAAGTATTGTAGTCTGACTTGACTCAACTCTTGAACACGAGAAGACTTCAAGAGGTTTTTGCTGATGCCGATCCTTACACAATCAAAAAATACACAGCAACAACAAGAACAACAATAGTGAGTCAAGTACGTACACGTCTCTTTTCAAACATTCTTTTTTCTCTCCCTTTTATTCAATATCTGTCTGAAGCTACGGCTTGTGTTGTTTTCCCGCTGCTGCTGTCTATGTCTCGACTCAAGCTGATTCAAGCCGAACTCTACATCGGAGCAAATAAGACCTACGACTGGGCTTGAACTATTAACCACTTGCAAGCTGGATTGGGGAGCGACTTGTGGGCTGAACTAAGCAGAATTGAACTAACAACTGAATTGAATTGAACTGTGCTATGCTGAATGGAGTTAAGCTGCGCTGTCTCTCACTCAAAGCTGGGAACTAATGTAAGCTAAGACTGGTAGAGCTGTAGTTGCAAACACCGGAAGTGTGTCCTACTACTCGGTTTGTGTGTACGCGTGTACTTTCCGAGAGACAAACTCATAGCAGATAGACAGGTAGACAAACAGATGATAAGAATAATAAGAACAAGAATCGACTCAAGAGTCTTTATCAGAAGTCAACGTATATGGTGCTACTGCAAATGTCTTGCTGGTGCATTCTCTCTCTCTCTCTCTCTCGCTCACACGCTCGCTCGCTCGAAAGTAAGTTTGATGGCAAGTGCTGGTAGTAGCGCAAAACTTTCTATTGGTAATTTACTCATGAGTCAGTGAAAGAGTAAGCAGCCTCAGAAACAAACTCAAGGCAGCGTTGATAACAAAAGTATGTTAGGAAACAAACAGCGACAAAAGAAGTGAATGAAGAAAAATAATAATTTCATTCGGGAGAAAAGTGAGCCTGAGTCGGGTTGTTGTATAGGAAACCTACTTATGAGGTCAGTGAGCAGAAGAATACGAATCACAATGACTGCTTGTTACTGAGCTAGCTAACAAGATGCGTAACAACAACAAAGGTGTGGCTAATATACACTCTCGCTAGTAAGTTACAACAGCGGTAGCAATGAGAGGTAGTTAGCGCTAACTTTGCAATTTCTGCACGTGAATCTTCAAGAAATTTGTCGGCAATCTTGCATTCTGTTCTTTTTCGCTCTGATTTGATTCAGTTCGATAGAATGAATGGAGGGAGAGAGAGAGAGAGAGAGAGAGAGAATTCGAAACTGAGCTCGAGTTTAATTCAATCCAATATTGTTTCGATTTGATTTGGTTAGGCGTAATTTTGGCGCTATCATGATTTCAGCATAACTAGGCCATAGAGCACGAAATATTCGAATATATTGACTAAAGTAGGAAGTGTATGCTGACGATGACGACTGGAGCCAATTCTTATATTTGCCACTTGTATTTTTGTGTGAAGCACTGGGTGCCCCTATAATTATTGCCAACAACAACAATAATAACAATGGCAAAACAGTTTGAATAGAATTACTAAAGAATGTTTGTAGCCAAAATATTTGTCGGAAGGAACAACAACAACAGAACTCGTTTGTACTTGTGTGTTTTTGATAAATAAATGCCAACTACAGCTTGGGCCCCAAATGATTTGACGATCGCGACCCCTAAATTCGAATTGCGGCGGCCAAAGAGGAGGCACTTAATTTTTTTTTTCAAGCTTAAATGAGTTGTGCGCGCGTGTACGCACGCACAAACGAACCAACGAGCACAACAAACAGACACACAAACGAATAGGCACATAAACAAAATGCAAAATAGTTGCCAGCCAGCATTACGTAATCTAACACATGACGAAAGTGCAAGACGCAAGCGAAAAAACGTAACCCAATGTTGTATTACGTAACGTAAATGTTAGAATTACGTCTCACTTTTGTTGTCTGCCGACAATACAAGCGGTGCCAACAACAGTCGTTGTTGTTACTGCTTGATATTGTTGTTTGCGAGCAACCAACAGTAAAGCTAGATCAGTGCACGGCTTAATATTGTTGGCAAGGGTTGGCGAGAGAGATCGACCGCCGGAAGTGCCTCGATAATTACATCTGGTGTATGCGCATACTATTCTATTCAATTCTGCTTCATTCTACCCAGTCGGTATGTTCATCGTTGGGTCTGTTTGTCTGTCTGTCGGCCGGCCGGCTTGAGTTGTTCCAAATACGGAATAGGCGAACCGCGCTTCCTAAGCAGTGAATAAGAAGAATGGTTCGGGGATGGGTGAAAGGCTCATGCCTACTTGCGTTCATGAACCGGCTAACCAGTTAAATACAGCGTTAGCGAGATATAAATAGAAAGAGAGAGAGAGAAAGAGAGTATTGCTGCCTAGCTTGCTTGCGTATTGGACGCTGATTAGCTCGACAGCTGGCGCCGTGGGAGCCCGGCAATGTGTCATCGTATTCCTTCTTCCTTTCTAATCTGTGGGATTCATTATTTGCACGTCTGTCAGTCTGTCCCTATCTTACTATCAATCTATTTCTCTATTCTCTGCCTGTCTGTCTGTCTGTCTATCTATCAGCATGTGTATCTGGTCTATTCGACTGGTCGTAACTACGCTTACGGCTGATAGTAGCTATAGATGGCTGCCCACCTGGCTATTCAACTATTGCCAGCCGTAAGACAGATATAGCTCGAGAGAGAGAGAGAGAGAGAGAGAGAGACGGACGGACAAGAGAAGGCAAGTGGCGGGAAAACCAAGAGAGACATTAGATGTTGCACGCTAGTTGTTGGTTGTTGGTCGTTGGACAGATCAGAGTAGTTAGAAAGAAACTCTCATGAGTACCTTATGAGTTGGTCTGTCTAATGACACAAACAGGCAAACTAACCAACAGACCATTCATTGCATCCACAGACAAGTTTGGCACCTCACACGCGTTCTGAGTTGCCGAATATCGCTAAAAGAGGCCGCCAAGTGGGGATACGGTGAAAGATCACAACGACACTGTAAGATAGGCAGAACGAGCTGAGGCGGCTCGAGAATCTTAACGGTTTGCTAGACAGCTATGGCAAGTTGTAATAATACAACTTGTATGAGTTAGCCGCGCGCACACACATACACAGTGAGAGCTTCTCTGTTAGTTTGTAAAACATAATAACGGCGACACGGACAGACAGCTAGACAGATGGACAAATGGACAAACAAAGAGTTTGCTTTTTGGCTCCACGCATACCGTCTTCTCACTTTTCTTGCTTTTTACTTGCACTCAACTATCAAGTGAATGAGTTCGTTGCTCACACAGCAAGAGTAGTCGAGCTGTTGGGCGCTGATGCAAGCTGTATTTCACTGTGATAGTGATTACGTGCGCACATTTTTACGCTGTGCGCCAGGTAGACCAGAAACAGAGCACAACACATTGCACCATACCAATCATTACGTGGGCATTATTATGGGACGCCACAGTGCACAGTGCCACACTGCCAGACTCGCTAGGCCATGCCACTCCACATCACACCAGACCATGCGACGCCAGGTGAAGTGAAACGAAACGTGAACAAGACTCGATTCTCATCGAATGAAACTCGAGTTAACGTGAGCGTGCAACGAAGGTGGTGGGCGTGGGCGTGCACTTTTGCCAATCTACAAATTGCATTCGTGAAATGCAACACATTCACACTCGGCGTCGCTCTCTGACTCACCTGCTCTCTCTCTCTCTCTCTCTCTCTCTAGTGAACGTTGCTCGCTGCCGTGTGTCCTAGTAACTTATGTTAGATATACTAAAGCTGTAGATTAAGTGTAGCGTGATGTTTGCCCCGCTGTCGGTAGATTGGGGCGAGGACAGGAGTAGTGCATGCACACCCACATTCACTTACCCAGTAGCTTGCTAGTGTTGCTGGATATTCATGCTTGTGGATGTCGATTCTCTCGTTCGTTACGAACAGAGCGTCCGACTGACGGGCGACACCACGAACGAGATCCCTGAGAGAACGAACCTTAAAGTACGATTTCTCATATTTTATTGAACTCTTGACTTGATTATGATTACAAAGATATTTCCCAGCTTTCTCAAGTCTAAGCTTGAAATGTCGAGACGAACTGTTAAACCAGCGAGTTGAATTATAAAGTTGTCAAACTTAAGCATGAATAGCATTGCACGGCACCAATTGCATAAAGATATATTCAATATATCTTCACTTGCAGCAAGACTATTATTACTACACCATCGACAGCACTATCGTTTGCAACAGTAACAGTATATTCATGGCAAACGACAACTGTCCAGTCTGTTCGGCGGGGTGGGGAAGGTATGCAAGCACGGAGTGCAATTTCCCTTCGACGTATGAACAATTGATGTGGCGATTGTCTATAAGAATCAATCGAATTGTATTGACCCAACGTCCTTTAAGAGTCAACCGCACCACTAACGCGTTGTCAGTACCGGTAAAGTTCAGTTGATTTTTTGAAATAACCTAGTCGTTGATACGATACGTTGTATAGCCACGACAAAAATATTCTTCATAACTTACTCAATGGTATCCAAGTGTTACGGACAACACCGGCAAGATATTCGGACATTTTGTATGTGTAGATAAAGAATATCTACACATACATGAGCGAGACTGATTCATTTTCAATGAAGAATCATGTAGATTTGCACGGTTTTTTGCCGCAAAATTAAGCGCTTAATGCGCTGCTTTCATTGCTCGGGTGAGATTGATAGATGCCCTTATTCCAGGAACTGATAGGCTTAGCAGGAAGATTGCGCAAGAACTTCTCGTCAAACAAATTGTGGCACATATTGTAAGGTTACAGATGGAAGAAATATGGGCACTGAAAATCATCATACAAAAATGCACTGGAATCACGAAATGTCGAGACCATCATGGCATCAAAACTCTGCTCGATAGCTCCAATTTGAACGAAAATGAGGCCATACGTTAGGACGATGCCGCTTTGATGACCTTCAAATGGTGATGCTTGCCCATGGAGATAGTCGTCAGTTCAGGAGAGAAACCATGCAAGTGTGCAGTCAATCTTGTTGACAACACAAACAGATCGAATTTATGTCTCCAAGCAAAATCATCGGAGAAGCCAACCAACGGAACGTGACCCGAGTCAAGGTGGAAAATATTGTCCATGTTTTGAGACCATTGACTCTTTCTTCTTCGAAGATGCGTTGAACTCGACAACAAACTAATTGCATCGATACCGAATTCGTTCTCAATCGCAGAGCCCGAACTAGCATATCTGACAACCATCGATCGAGTCATCGAAGAGTTGGACTATCGAGTTAACGGCATGTCATTGACGGCCTGATGGCAACCAGCCAATGTTAGCCCAATGTTTGCAGCAAGAACTTTGATCTGCATCAATAGTATCTTAAGGGGTGTGCGCCCAGGAACCCAGCATGTAATATGTGAGAAAGTGGTGCGGTTTTGTGGATTGAAAATTATAAACGGTATAAAAATGAAAACAAAGGCAAGCAACCCTTGGGATGATGTAAATAACGTCGACACGTGTGCAATCCTCAGTGAGGATTCCTCACACACCAAAAAATAGTGAGCTGATGTGGAAAAATATCTCACTGAAGCAACGTAGGGAGAGTTTTCATACTCCAAATGATCAAAAACCACCGAAAGACTGCTTATACATTTGGACACGTGTTCTGTTCGTTGTTGTTTTGATTTTCAATTTTCAATTTTGACCACAAACAAATCAGACAAACCAACAATGTTGTACGGTTCACTGCAATGTAGCGTGCGCGTGCTTTCACGCGTGTTTACATTCACATTCACACTGTATGAGCAACAACATCGAGTCAGCCGTGACTCATGAGTCATAGTTATTATACAATGCAGTTGTATGCTAATGTTGCGACATACAACTAGCATTTAACTGTGCAATAAGGTACCAGAGATACGAGAAAAGGCTCAGCGAGTGATAGAAAGTTTTGAAATGTAAGTTCCAAGTTCTATGTTACAAGAGAGAAGCAAGTAAAAGAAGGAAAGCAAGGAAAAAGGATTCTTACAAAAGCGAATAACAACAATAGTTGTGTTGTTCGTTGTTTAGACAACAACAACCTGTCTATTCGCTTGCATGGCCTCAGGGTGTCTGTCATGGGTGTGTGAAATAAATAAATGAATGGCCTCTTTGCTTCTACTACTGCAGAACACAATGGAGTCTGATTTTTACGTTGTTTCACTTGTCTCCTTTCTACATTCGAATTGAACATAGATCAGTCAGTATATTGGTGCAAGTGCAAGAAATACAAAGAAAAGTACAAGAAACTCTTTTGTATTTCTTTTCTGGCTTCCGATAAAACATTGCTTCGAACAACAAGACCCTGAAAGACCAAAGAGAAAATAGCAAAAGAGTGTCATTGCAAGACGCAAGCAGTTTAAACAAAACGAAGTATGATTTTCCAGTAACAAGACAATGGTAATAAGTTACTAATAACAGCGATGGTAATATTCAGTCAAACCAATAACTCACCTGGACATTGACCGTAAAGAAAGCGTTGTATCAGTGACGTCTTTCCTACCGCCGAGGAGCCAAATATGATGAGCTTGTACGTGGTATTGTGATCTTGATTCAAGCTAATAGAGGCACTCGACGATGCCGACGTATTGTATAGTCGATGACTTGTACTCGTATTGTTGCCTTTCGGCGACCTTGACAGTGGCTTATCTTTACCATTCTGTTTATTGTTGGTTGTACTGAGACTAGTTGTTGCGCTAGCTCCATTTGTTGTTGACGTTTGTGTACGCGGCGAACACGACAAACGGGACAATACATCGAGTGTTTCATCACTTCCGGCTGTTGTCGTCATTGACATGGCGTGTGCAGTCTTTTGAGTAGCCGTATCATTGATGGTTGTATTGCTATTATATTCCCTGGTGGTGTCGTCAGCGCAATAATTAGCGTCAGCGTCAAAGTCGTCGTCAATTTCGACAGGCGACGCCGCGTTGAATGGGTGCCAACGTGTCGACGGCGTACCTGATCCACTCACGGATAATGCGCGTCGTAAATCGTGCGTCATCGAGCTCAAATGATACCGATGTCTACGGCGACTCGTGCTAGCGGCTACGCCGGAAGTAGTTTTTGTAGAGGAGGCCGACGTTGTGGGCATGTGCAACGGTGACTGCTGCTCGCCGGCCAGATTTGTGTTAACGGCCCCGGCAGCAGTGGAAGCAGCAGCTTTGGCGGCTGCATGTTTAACGCTCAACGATGCCAACAATGACGACGCCAATTGTCCTGATGTTGGCAACGAACGACGTGCTTGTCGAAAGAATCCTTTTTTGTTGTTTTTGACATTGTTGTTGCCGTCTTGTTGTTGTTCGAATTCGACCTGATTGACGATTGAATTCCTCTGGGTTTGTTGACTCAAATTTCTAAAACTATTATCCTTACTTGGATCATCGTGATCAAAAAATTGACAATTCGATCGACATTCTCTTGAAGTGTCTCGTGTTTGTGACAAAGTGTTAGTGCTGCCGCCTTTGGCAACGCCACTGCCTCCTCCTAATTGCTCGATGGCACTCTTTAATGAGGCTCGGCGTGCGTCCAACATTCGAATGGCTCGATCACGTGTTCGCCCTACGATGTTACGTTTCTTGGTGGAAGCACCTTGGTGTTGTTCTTTGTCCACAGCATCAATCAATGAGCGACGATACAATTGATCATCGTCATCGTCGTCGTCATAAAAGGCTGTCGTTCTATTGTTCTTATTGATATTGTCTAGGCGATTGTTGTTGTCAGCATCGACAGTCTCAAATTGTTCCCGTTTGTCTTGCGTCACGGAATGTATATTATTATTATTCAAAGCATGTGATACTGACTCTTCATTCGAGCACGTCGAATTATTCACATTGCGTTGCCTCTGAACTGAGCTTTGAAATTGTGCTGAATCGTTTCTGTTGTTGTAACCATCGTTGCTGTCATAAGAATTGGAGGAATTGCTTGTGACTATTAGATTAGAGTCTTTGTCTGCTGTTCTGTGACGATTGAGATCACCCATTTTGACGAATGCACGCTGAATGAGCTCAGCATCTTCAGTGATACTCAAGCGGTGACCACGCGGCAAGCCAGACATGTTTTACTATGAATGGAACACTTATCAGCAATGAAAGTCAAGATTGTCTAATGCAATCATTGAATTATATAGCTGGATATTTCAGTGAATGGTAATTTTTAGCCTTCTGATTTCGTAGGTGAGTTAAGTGGCAAGTGTGACAAAAATTGTGCGTGTGTTTCAGCTCAAGTTGATTGTGTGTCAGTGACAATAAAGAGTCGGCCAACATGCGGTCTACGACAGCATGCATCTACACTTGAACTATTGTTGTGGTTTGGCTAGCAGGTGAAATTTTCACTAACAATTCAACCTTGATGGCTTCATGGCACTTTTGCACTTCAAAGCTCTTGGCAATTTTCGAATATATGTGAATGTGTTATCGAATGTGTGTGCGTGTGTGTCCACAACGAGAGCTCTATTTTAAATTCAGGTAACTCAGACTTTCGTTTTTGTATAAGCAGAATAAGGCTTATAGCGTAGACGTGGAGTTTGATATCGATCTTTCAAACTTTTGTGACTCGAACTGCGACTCACAGATGTACCTCAGAATTCAATTATGGAGTCTGAAAATATTGATTTAATTGTGTTGAGATACAATTCGGATTCTAACTTCAACTTAGCTGTGTTCGCATTTCTTTACTGTTATTAAACATCCAAAAGCTTGTATTGTGATGAAATATAGACAAGCCGAAGGAAACTGCTTTCTAGTGATAAACCTGTGTACTTTTGATAACTCCTCTAATTTGCTCTTCTAATCTCTGCTTTTTGTTGTCCAATAGTTGTTGTAATCACCTGTCGGCTGTGAGCGAATAGTTGGTCAGAAATTGCTCGTCGCTGACTGATCAAACTCGAGCACAAACATGAGCATGAACGCATCTTGGCGTCGTCGTCATTCAACAAAGGGTGCCAGTCAAATATTCGAGAAGCGAGTATAAAAAGCGCATGCGTGTTCTAATACTAATATCGAATGAAAGACTTACACATGCTTCTTCTTCTTCTTCCTCTCTTTCTTCTTTGTGCGAGTGCACGTGCGAACGTTCGTGAGCATGTGCATCTGTTGTGACAAGTTTGTCAGGACAGATGCACATGTTGAGAGAGCAAAGCTCAATCCACAACTAGACAGAGGCATGGACAGCTGAAAGGCAATAGATTGTGTTAGTTCGATGATTTAGATTTCATGTCAAAGAACAAATATTGCCACATACAATAATCAAATGCAGATTGAATCGTTTGACTTAGCTAGACTTTATATGCTACGTAACGATACATAGTCACAATACTGAGGCACACATTAAATCTATGCTAGTCGGTCGTTCGGTTAGCCGATCTAACCTCTTCTTAGGCTCAACTTTGGCTACAGAAACAATTGTTTCACACATTAATGACTTTTTGCCATCGAAATTGCGCTCGTCGTTGCCTTTGCTACAGCAGCATCAGGAGCGGCAGTCTCTAGGTAGCAATAATCTTTATCGCTGCACTGATTGTCCAGCACACTGGTGTACTACCTCAGGTTCGGACAACCTCGCTCTAACGCTAGACTTAGAGTTAAGCCTAACGTTGTTAGTGAGTGGCATCCACCTAACTAATCGTAGGTTACACACGATCGACAGCGAGACCGATAGTTAGCCATGTAACATACGGGTACATTGTGTAAGTGTAATTCGCGTGTTTGTCGCACTTAGGTTTGGATCACGGCGAATTGTTCTGATCGGCGTGCCGGCACTCACAGGTGATAGTAGCGAAAAATCAAAAATCTCTAAACATGTAGTCAAAGAACTGTTTCTATGTATCGTAGAATCGACCTAATTTGAGGTCAACCCAATGATTTGTGGCGCAACATATCAGAATCTTAGTGACCTTAAATTGCGCGCTTGAAATATCAATCATGCGTAGAATGTTAAGTCTAATCATGGGGTCCAATGAGAAAAAGTGTCTTGACATTTAGGTCGTGCGTCATCTGCTCTGTTATTTGTTTTAGGATTTAACATTTGAACTATCGCTGTGTTACTAGCTAGTGCGAGCTGGCCGATTTCGTTCAGGCTTTCATTACCAAATGAAAGCCGGAGCGACTGATAAAAATCGTTGCGTGGACCCTCACTATCCACCACCGAATATAACCCAGTCTATATTGTTGTCTGAGTTTGGTTTGAAAACATGGAGTTTTCATTCTAGCAATATATTTAGACGAACTAAAACTAAGTTTAAAAGACGTGTTCGCCTCTCAGGTAATTAAACGTCACACAAACAGCAGTGATAACCTGAGACAGGCCAACACAGACCGAGATACGCGTTCATTGCCTGTCGGTGAACGTAAGTATTCCTATGCAAGCACATGCTTATCTTCTATTAATGTCATACTGCTAACACAATATCTACTTCAATATGTCCCATGTGTATCATCCACGAATACCAATCAAAGTCTATACGAAAGGGAACTGCGAACAGGAGATATCAGGATCATGTGCATTGGTCAATCAGGAATGTATCGAACGTATACTGTAATGGATGCAAACACCATATATTGCCGACAAGGACTACGGACAAAAGAAAATTCTCGACCACAACCTGTGATAGAATCATGGAGAGCATACATGGCCAACGAAATCGAGCGTGCGAAGCGCAGTCGTTCGACAAAAATAGCAGTCTGACACATGTTAGCTCATTTTGGTGGCCAATTTGCGCGCGCCAATTTAAGCGCGAATCGGATTCATCTCAACGATTCCGGAGGCCGGCTAAGCTAAATGTCGCTGCGTCTAAATTTAACCCAAGACAGCGGTAGTCGTTACATTTGAGATTTCAATGTGAAGTTGAAATACTTTGTGATTGCGGCCTTCATTGCCACCTGCTGATTAGAGTACGAAATTCATCACTCATCTGATTAAACTCATCAAAAAGCTTTGATTCAACAACAATGGCCGGAAGACTAGTTGTATTTGTTGCATGTCTTGGAGTGTTGATTGTGGTCCAATTGTTATCCGTCGCATCGGCCAGCGCAACCGGCGAAAACGGCCCAAAAAATGGCAACCAAGGAGTCCAAAAAGCAAGGGCTGGCTCAAGTTGCCGAAGATACTCGATTTCAGTGTCTTCAAGGTGAGTTTGTCCTCCAAAGACTTATTTAGATAGCAATGTTCAATTCCAAAGCAGTATATCTCTAATCAGACTCATGCCAAATCTAACAAAATCTAACACGAAATCACAGGCGAAATTCAAGCGAGTTTACAGTAGGTTCATGGAAGAAATTAAGAGAAAGGCTATATATGTAGCTAATAGTCTCAAGGTGTTCCTCCATAACACTCTATACGTCAAATGCAAGACCACGTACTATCTAGCGATCACCGAATTTTCCGACCGTACTTCACATGAGCTCAGGTTTTTCTTTCGACGCCCTAAATCGAAAATCTCTGGGAACAAGAACAAAGAATCGGGCGAGACTGTCATGATCGAAGAGGAGCAACTAGAGAAGCGACTCGAAGCGTTGATATCATCGAACACACCCGAATCTAGAGTTATATCTGAAGCTATTGAGGAACGATTGATGCTGGAGAGAGAGCAGACTCGCGGGCACGCAGTACAGAAGAGGGACACAGAGTCGGGGAAGCAAAACGAGAATAAACAAGAACTATACGACCCTCGCCAACGCATGCAGCGGCCGATTCCCGATGAATTCAAATCGAACATAGCAAATGCACCTCAAAAAGCAAAGCCCCAAGGAAATAGATAACATCCCCGAAGGACACAAGAATCCTTATCACCTTCCACCTGTCGTGATGTCTCGCGGAGAATCGTCATTCGCATTGTCGGATCCAGAGGAACTATTCACTACACCGATGAGTGATGCGGATTCAGTTCTCTCAGATGGTATGAGTCGTCTGAGCGCATCACTTCAACAATCGACCGATCCGTACAGTTTGGCAAAACATCACGAAGAAGTAGATGAATCCCTGATTGACTGGCGTGATGAAGGCTGTTTTATGCCTGTGAAACATCAATACAATTGTGATTCTTGTTGGGCGTTCCCCGCAATTGCCAAGATCGAGTTTGAGTATTGCCGTCAATCCCAACACTTGGTGCGATTCTCTGAGCAATACCTGATCTCTTGTTCGTTGAATCTGGATGAATTGTTTTTCCTAGCTGGCTGTGAGGGTGGTGATTTAGGAAATATCCATGATTTTATCAACAATTACGGATTAGAACTAGAACGGAACATATCTTACGTGGCCGAAAATGGCACGTGTCCTTGCGCGAAGAGCACGCCTCCAGGAGAACTAGGCGTAGTTCGACCCATCATCACCGATCGAGGGCGTACGTTTAATGATGAATTGACTGAATACCCGCATTTGATCGATTTGACTCTGAAAAGAGGGCCCGTAATCGCATCCTTGTTCACGCCAAGGGATCTCTTCTTCTATGGTGGTGGGATCCACCCAAGAAATAATTGTGTCCGTACAAATTTTCATGCTTTGATACTGGTTGGGACAGGGAACTGAATCGAATACTTTTTATTTAGGAATAGCTATGGACCAAAGCATGGAGAGTCCGGGTACTTTAGGTAAGTTTGATAAGATGGCTCGCTTGAATACAAGTTTTCATTTTTTCCGATACATTCGACTAATTGAGCAATTGCTTCCATCTTTGCAAACAAAAAAAGACTATCGACATCTGCAATCTCCGATTGCTTCGATGAGATAATGGAATGGAACGTCGATTTTCAATTTGAGCAATCATGGAAATCCCAGATCAGAGACCGTCTCGCTTAATGTTACTAGAAGACCTTCATGATGTGCCTGTGGTGTGCAAAAGCTAGAGAAACGGTTCATCATTGAATGCCATACATTGATATCAGAATTGAAACTCTGCAAAAATCTGATCTGGTAGGAATACTAGAGAGATTTTCCAGCAATGTAGACTGTCTCGCCAAGTACGGTATATATTAGAAGTTGTCTACATGATGTGTCTTTGCAGAAGCTAACCAGAGAGATGAATCACTGTCGACGAATGTTAGAGAGATTAGTCGTTGTTAAATGATGCACATGAAATTCCGAGATTTGAGATTCTGTCGAAGATCCGAGCAATTTCTGAACATTGTCTTTGTAGACAAATCATCATTCTACTTAGGAATCACCTGGTAGTAAGAGATAAGTTGTGCTGATGATCACCTATTCCAACAGGCAAAGTGTACAAACAAAATCATTTCGAACTAATTATCCAAATTAAAGGTATGAATGGCTGTCTGAATTTTCCAGAGATGCCGAATCGTTTCTGTCGAGTCGTCTTCATTATCATTATCACCTTTAGACGACTCTAATAGACAAAATCATCCAATTAGACTCTAATGCTATTCCTCGATTCTTTTGTGACGAATGATTTCTTCGACATGATAACCCTTTGTCAAAGACTGTAGAGTAAATTTGACTAGTTGAATATGCGCCTCTTGTGACACATCTGGCCACCATCGCCGATGCACACACTGTCCTGAAAGGACTAAAAAGATGTTGCTCCAATTGATCTGCAGTGCCCGAAGCGATTTTAGGCAGCAACTCTAAGCAGGAGTGCATTACCAATATAATCTCATGTGGTTGAATTTTCGGTAAACTAATTAACTCTTGTTGTGGAGGAGAAGATGGCTGAACCATTTTAGATTCTGTTACCTTAGGGTCTGTAGAATGATAGTCAGGTAACCGTCCCGGTGTTGGTTGACGCAAGGACGGCTTTGGCTGTACGTCTGGAAAATAGAACCCGATAACTACAACAAAAACGAATCACCTCCGGTCAGAGGCAGCATAGGTGGATTCTGAGGAAACCTTATTGAACTGTAACCGTAATAATAAAAATATGAATATTACGTCACAAGAATTAGACTGCTCGATACAGTTGTAAACTACTTAAAACTAGCCGCTATAAAACGGCTCGGCAGCTAGAGGTCACTAAAGATAAGTTGAATATTCAAGCGTTGAATTAGTGCACTCAGATAAGTTACGTAATAATGCACAGCTCACACTTGTTTCCTTCGGAGCGTTAAAACAATGCAGGCGCTCATTAGGTGCAGCTTTCATTCTATATCATTCACCGAAGTCAGGCGGTGCAAACTCTGTCTGCCTAAGTTACTTGACTGCATTGTCAAGTGCAGTCATTCATCGGAGCAAGCTTTGCTGAAGCTTGAGCGACAGAGCTTCGTCGCGATGTCTGGACAAGTTTGTCACAAGCAAACTTTCTGTAATAAGCATACTCTTGCAATATTTCACACCCACAGGTCAGTGCGAGCGATATCCGGCACTAATATATACGGCCGTCAACTTTGATTGGATCGGATTGAATCTTAAGCAAATTGTTTCTGTCGAACATTAACTAAAATATTAAGTTGTTGGCGCTGGTTAACCATTTGCCTGCTTATGAATTGAGAATTTTTTGAATACCTGAGACACATTGCAATCTAGTGTTGCCTAAACTTGTTCCTGTATAAATACTCAAACAAGTAGAAGTTGTGACTTTCAATCGCTAGTGATTGATGTCAATTAGAGCAAAACAAAAAGCGTGCCGTCAAAATATCCGTTGATATTCGTCAAAAAGAAGAACAGCTCAAATAATATTCCAATATCGAGGATCTCATACAAAAATAATAATATTCAACATTCAAGGCCGTCATGAGTTCACACTACGCTTTTCGAGCATCCAAATGGTGTCGAAATTTGGTTGAAAGTGATACAGAAAATTTCAACAATGAACGAACACGTCAAAAGCAAAAATCAAATACTTTGCTTAAAACTAGAAACAATCAGGACCGATCAATATCTCATTCCTTTCTGATTGTCATGATGCTTCTGGCATGCATTGAATCATCGTTGTGTGGCGGCAAAGGCGACGACATCATAATGACAGGTGGAAAGTTGATCATACGCGGAGGAAAGAAATCCGGTAAGTTCAACATCGATTAACAGCCTTTTCATCGCACACATATCAATATATATCATGGATAAAGAATTGTCTCACTTACATTTCAAGGATCTCTCTTGAATTTGCAACAGGTTCACTAATTCTCGCACCTGGCGGCGACGAATCACACAAGCAACATATGATCCCATGGCCCATGATGATGTATCACCATCAGGAGCAGCCCATGCATTATCAGCATCACATTCAGCCTATAGTGATCAATGATCTCAGTGCTATGCACGGCGATCATGGTCATCATCAGCATATGGAGCATTACCAGCCTGAGCAGCACTATCATCATCATCAGCCTGAAATGCACGAGCATCACGAAATGGGCCATCACATGGGCGAAGAGCATCATTACCCGCACGAAATTTCATCGCACGATGACGGTGGACATCACGAAGAGATTGGCCATCATTATGAGCAGCAACATTATGAGATGCCCCAGCATCACATGATGGAACAACAGCATCACGAAGAACATCATCCGGAAGGAAGCCAGCATCACGGGCTTCAAAGTCTTCAGCATCAGCAGCAACAACAGCAACAAATGAATCACGATGCTCTGGGTAACTTGATGTCGCTGATGATGAAACATCACGGCTGAGCTAGCTTTACTCAAATAACTTTACTCATCTGTATCACAATGGATATTGTGACTTAACTAGACTTGATGTCGATTCAAACGAAAACTACGTCATTGCGAGTTGTAACAAATAATGGTCTTGCAAGAGTTATTGTTCTAATATGTGTTCAGTCATTACACACTAAGGTTAACACTATGAAGTAATAAAGTATTCAATAGCCAGATAAATGAGAATCTAGGAAAGTTTCTCTTTGAGAATTTTAATTGAGCACCTCCCAAATAACGCCTTGCCTCAATAGATCACATTTACTTTTGCGAATAATAGATGGCGTTCGAGCGTTGTGCTAGATATCGATCTGTGTCGGCTTTATTGATTGTACTGTCACTCGTCCGGTTGATAACCCACTTCACCTCCTTTCAATCGGTCCTCAATTAAAATACATGCATTATAGCAATGCCAAAATCGCCGATCATAAAATCAACCTGTTGAGGAATTCACCATCATGCTAGTAGGCGTAGTATCTTTCTGTAGGGAGTGTCTTTGACCATTGAATTGAATTGAATACAACAACGGCAACAATTGTTGGTTGGCAACAATCAATTCATTATCACACGGGGTTTGCAAGCAAATATTTAATCACAGAGTGGTGCGATGACCTTGCAAACTGGATCATGTCAATATTTATGAATCGATCGATCGGATAAAACCAAAGTGGGTGCGATTGGTGCACGATACGCGTGCGATATCGAGCTTTTGGGTACCATTTGGTGACGACATTTGTGGTGCTCGGTTGCCGCATCTTCGAGCACACTGCACACATTGCACGCTGTACGTTGTTGCTGCTGACTGCACACACGACTGCTGCTGTTGCCGCTGCTGTTATTATGTGTGTCTGCTTTCCAAGCTGCCATGTGTATGTGTGTGTGTGTGTGTGTGTGTGTGGGTGCGTGCGTCTTTGCTGCTTTATCTTTAAGTGACTGACGTTCGTGGGACAAGTCGCTAAGTTACAGCTGTTGCATTTACAACAACAACAACAACAACGACAACAAAGTTCAAGTAAAAGTGCTCGGCATTGAGTTCAGTATGCAAAGATCGAGGTCTAGCTGTTGCCATTGCTTTGCGAGACAAGTGCAATGGCGGCGGCAACAACAACAACAACGACGACGACCACGATAGCGCCAAGCACTAACACTGTGCCAAGCAATGTAACGCAAAGTAAAGAGAAAAGTTGAAGCTGTTGCTGGTGTGCAATGAAGTCAAACGTTAGCTAACTTATGAGTGTGTGCGTGTGTGTGTGTGTGTTAGTTGAGCGAATGTAGCATGTAAACATTCGCAACAGACACATTCGAATGCAGCACAGGACAGAGCGAAATACATCGCGACGCAATGCGATGCAGCAAAAACTAAACTGAACTGAACTGATTGTAACGAAACGAACGCCAAGAAGACTAACGTTAACAACTAGTTAGCGAAACAACTAAATGCAAAAGAACTAAGCTAGTAATGCGTTAACATTATATGTGAACAGAATGTGTGTAGCTTTGATTTTTTGGCATCTTTGTGAGCTGCGCAGAACACTGAGCGCGAGCTGACTGTGAAATTGAATGCAGCAAGCGAAACGAGAGCGAGAGCGGCCGTGCCTGCTGTTGCTTCAAGCTGTTGCTGAATTGGACTCAAGTGAACTGAACTAATAGCGAGTGTTTAACTATCGAACCATCAGGCCAGCTGGCTAGCATGATGGCTGAAATTCAAGCTCAAGCTTGGACTTAAGTTCGAAGCTTAAAATTTGAGCTCACGCTTTGAGCTTGAGCTCGAACGGAGCTTTAATGGCGGAGACGACGATGACGACTAGTAGCTAGCGAAAGCTGTGTGTGTGTGTGCTATGATGATAATGATGATGATGGTGATGGTGAAGCGTGTATAACGTTGTGAGTGCGAGTACGAGTGTTTGTATCGGCCGCCCACGGACGTTCGCGCGATAAAGCTTTCAGAGAGTTGAGAGCTAGCTGTATATATCGCAAACGAATAAACGAACGAACGAGTGAGCGAGCGTATGTCGAATTGCTGCTGTCGAATCGCTGTTGTTGTTGTTGTTGCTGCTGCTGCTGCTTGTCAAGCTAAGCAAATGAATTGCGAGAGAGAGCGAAAGAAAGAGCTGTTGGGGTCTAGCTAGCTAACTTACTTTGTGTTGTTCTCTTGTAGTGTGCGATTGGCGATGTTGGTCTTGTTGCAGCCGCCTCGGTTCGTTGCTTGTTGCTTGCTTACACTGCTTTACACAAGCACGCACTCACTCGCACACACATACAGACACACGTTTTATTAGAATTATTCAAACGAACTATTCAACAAACGAACGAACTAACGAACCAACTAACTAACTGACAGACATATAGACAACCAACGAGAAGAAGAAGGTATGCACGTTGTTTGCATGTGTGTTTATGTGTGCCTGTCTGTCTGTTTGTTGGCCGCCGCCGCAACAGCAACAGCAACCACAAAACAACGACAAGTCAACAACAAGACAGCAAATGTTCCTCCACGGCTCTGTATAATATTCAATGATGGGTCAATTGTTATTTGTTGAACGAAATAATTGAATCAGTATCATAGCGTCGATATTAGTATTAAAAAAATCGAGGGCCCAATCAATAAGTATAACAGTCATTCCTCCTCCGGTGTCCACTTTAAATGCAACAACGATTTTGTGAATCGAGATTCAATTCGAAGCAACAACGAACAAGAGTGAACAACATATAGAATCAATCATATGATTGAAGAGCAACAGCAACGATAGCCAGAGATTCAAGACATCATACGAACCAAGCTCCAGCCTAACTTACATGAATTAGCAGCATTAGAGCGAACAACAGCAACAACGACAAGTATGAGTGTGGACACGCGAAAACGTGTCAAAGTGTACGCATTGGGTGCCGAACGTCAATGGAACGATAAAGGCACCGGATTTGTAACAATTGCACAGTCACAACAGCAGCAACAGCAATTAGCATGCCAACAATCAATGTGTTTGCTGGTCAAATCTGAAGACGATCGTTCCATAATATTAGAATCAAAAATACACAACGATACGCAATATCAGAAGCAGCAGGTGAGCCTATTTTGTCCACTAATCTTTTCTTACTAACTATAGTTATATTATTGATTCATCATTGTGCGTCATGACTAATCTATAACTTTCTGCTTATCTGTTTGCTTGTTGCTGCTGTCTGATCATAGGACACATTGATTGTTTGGAACGAAAATGGAGCATTTGATATAGCATTAAGCTTTCAGGACAAAGATGCGTGCGATGATATTTGGCACAAATTGTGCGCTTTCCAAGGCAAAGACCCTGCGATTTCTTTGTTTGACACGCGAACAACGAGCAGTGACAACGGCGCCCCAAGCGCGCACGATGTTGCAATGCTGTCAGCGTCGTCAGTAGCACCATCATCAACAACAACGACAAGCCACACTAACGCGATTATTCATAGCAGCCTAAGCAATCAAAGCAGCTCGTTAGTGGCGCCCCCAATGTTGCTCACGTCGAGCTCGGCTTCGTCTTCGCCCGGCTCGACGTTAGCATCAAACACAGTCACAGTCACATCAGCGGCAACTCCATCAACAGCTACGATTGCGTCTGAGTCTGCAGCTGCAATTACAACTCCCGTAACTTCAGTTGTATCTACAACGACAACACCAGCAACAACAATAGTAGCACCAACATCATCATCAACGACAACGCCAACAACACCCACGACACCGAATCATTGTGCGGCCTCACACGCTATTGTTTCTCAAGGTCCATCTGACAACAGCAGTAGCAGTAGCAGCAGTAGTAGTGCCACTACCACCAACAACAACATGTCACATCGAACACACAATCAACATCAGCAGCAACATAGTCAGCAGCATCATAACCACAATCACAATCAGCATCACAACAACAGTCACAACCATAGCCCCAGTCACGGCCATAGCAATCATGTGAGCGGCAAAATGTCCGCCAACAGTCATCAGCCACAATCGATGACATCATCGACCAACAGCAACAGTAGCAGCACCATCGGCAACAATCAAGAGCATCATGGCAGCAATAGCAACAGCAAAAAAACCAAAGGTCGTGTGCGAATCAAGGTGGAATTCATTCACAACAAATTGCGACGATACACGACGTTCAGTAAGCGCAAAACTGGGCTCATGAAAAAGGTTAGTACACTGTGTGAAATGAAGCTACCAGTGAGTGTGTCTAATTGATACGAGTCGTAAATATCGACTCGATGATTGCTCCGTCATCATCGTCGTCGTCGGTGCCATCGCCATCGACGTCAGTCGATTCAAATTTGTTCGCTCAAAAAGCTAGTTACATCGCAGTTTTTGCCACACGAACTTAACCTCAGACTCTAATTGCGGCATCCTGTGGTGCGTGCGTTAGTGAATGTGCATAGGGGCACCTGACGAGTGATGATGCATGAGTGACATGCACATAAGCTAATTCTGACAGCACACACACACACACACACACACATACACTATGCCTGTCATCATAGATACTTGTTGGTTGCTTACATCTCGCTAACCACGAATGAATCGACTCGAGTGACGTAACATTTATGGTAGTCTTATTTTTATCTTCATAGCTGGCTTAGATTTGATATTAAAAAACAGGCTGTGCTGCTGTTTGCTGTGCAAGAATATGATGAAATAAGTGGGAGCAAGCGGACAAAAAAACCAGCCAGTCGACGAGCCACTTGATGGTCATCGTCATCATCATCTCGCCAGCGAATGAGCGAGATGATGAGATCACCTGTTGTGAGCGCGTGTCATGTTATAACGCCAACGCTAATCCTAGATTTTATTCTCTATATGATCATACCATTGAACCATCGAATCATCGAATCGATCATGGACATTATTAATGCGGCCATCAATCGATTAAATCCGACACACAAACACGGATATGATATAAAATTGAAGGCGTTCGAGTTGGCTACGTTAACCGGAACACAAGTGATGCTATTGGTGGCCTCGGAAACGGGACACGTGTACACGTTTGCCACACGCAAATTGCAACCAATGATCATATCAGAGGCAGGCAAAGCTTTAATCCAAACGTGTCTGAATTCACCGGATCCACCATCAAGTGTTGTTGGAGCGATGGAACAGCAATCACAACAGCTATCACACCAGCAACAGCAGCATCAACAACAACAGCAGCAGCAGCAGCAATTGGTTACGCCAATCAACGATCAATTGTATCAACAGCAGCAACAGCACGACAACGGCAACACTGGCAACAACAATAGTGGTAGCACTGTTGCTGTTGGGCCCATCGGTGTGAATGACACCAATCTAACTGGTCACACTACTGGCGGTCACGCCCACAGTGGTGCAAACAACAGCAGCAACAACAACACTCAGGCCAATGGCCACAGAAATAACAACAACAACAACATCGATCAACGCATGAGCGCCACGGGTTTCGAAGAGACCGAGCTCAGTTGTAGCGTGACAGATGTTGGTGATCTCGCCGATTCAAAGGTAAGTTTTCAGCATCTAAAGGTAGCAACTAAAATAGACCTCTACGTATTTCTTCACACACAGACACACACGGTTGATTGCACTGTTCTTCTAGTGCGCTCGTTTGTTTGCTCGATGGATGACTGGCTGGCTGGCTTGCCGATTGTGTGTCAGTGTGTGAAAATTGCAATCAGTTAACCTGTTGGTTACAACCAGCACACACGTTTGTTCAAAGGCCATCGACGCTAGCTTGTCGGACGATAGACGACGATGGCCAGCGATCGCTTCATTCGTTGTTTCGGCCGCTTGGTGAGCCACCGGTGAGCGAACGATCTTGGTGAGCACGTGCGTGGGCGTTTTGTGCTGCCGCCCTAGCAGTCAGTGCAGTCAGCAAGCGGTCAGTTGTTGTTCCTAGCAACTTTCTAGCAATGTCGATTGGTTAGCCGGTCAGACTGTGCTCTCAACGATATTCATGTTGATAATGTTGACAGTCTTTCTTTGAGAAAGTTCTTTTTACTGCTATGTGCTCTCTGGTTTGTACCTAAATTGTATGAGTGTGTTTGCTGACCAAGCTGACACAGGTAACAGAACAGACAACAGGTGTCAGCGCACCGACGCCAATCAAACTAGAGAGGAAAAGTTAGTGGTCGCTTGTCAGTTCCTCACTGTACACAAACATAAGGTTGACAACAAGATATTCAAGGTGTTTGGATAGCAGCAACGAGTTTATGCGTTCAATGGTGGCGGTTCTTGTTGTCGTTGTTAAAGGGCGCGTGTGTGTTTGTTACCTGTCGTGAATGAACACAAGATGGCACAAAATCACAGCTCACTTAAGGCACCGGCTTCCTCTGAACCAACAAAGCGACAGAGCAAAAGAGTCTTGACACACAAATCTAACATAAAATTGGAGAAAAAAAATTGAAAGACTAACAAACAGACAAACAAAACAAATATCTAGTTGAATGGCAAACGGATATGAGCTGATGTCAAGATGTGTGCAGCTCGATCTGGAGAGTCAGTGTCAATGTGAGATGTGCGAGTCGATATGATTCTAACGATAACAACAACAGAGACAACAATATGAAAGAAGAATCAGAGATTTCGATCAACTGATATCAAGCTCGAGATTCCGGCTAATGTGCAATCGCGCGCTCGTGCATTAAATCACAACAACAATTAGACTCACGCAATAGCACTATAGGACGCTACTCTACATCGATAGCTTGTAGCTCTCAATAGAACCAATAATAACAATCGCATTATCTGGTTATTTTGAAATATAGATTCAAAACTAACACTCGATTTATTTATTTTAAATTTTTTATATCCTGCCTGTCCCTTGAATTTAATGTCCGTTCGTCCCGCTTGTCTGTTGTTGTCGTTGTTGCTGCCGTGCCGGCAATATTTGCTCTCGACGCTGCAATCAAACAACAACGATAACAATCAATCAATCGGTACCCAACTAACCTTCACGCTGACATTGCGCGTTTATGTGCGTTGCACTTGACGCTCACGCATGCATAATTTTGTTGCCAACGTCGACGACGACGACGGTGGTCGTCATCATCGTCGGCGACCATCATTATTCGACTGGCGTTGTTCCGGCCATACGACCATTCGACCAATCGACGAATAACTAACGAACGAACGAGCGAATAAATTTAAATTCTATTGTCGTTCGATGGTCAACAACAATTACAATCTCAACGTTAACTGTAACGCCAACGCCGACAACGTCAACATCAACATCAACAACTGCGACCACAACTGCACGCACATCACAACAAACACACACAACACTGGCATTACTATACTTACTAACCCGTTCGAATCGCCCACACTTGCGTCACGTCACGCCTACGCGTCCTCACTCGCGTACACCTGACTCTTTACTTTACATAACAACGTCACGTTGTTGGTGTCGTAACTAACCAACTGGTTCGATTGGACTGCATTGTAACACAACACACGTGCAATATTCAATCATTTGTTCATTCGCTTATTCGTTCGTTCGTTCATTCATTCATTAATGCCGATCTTGTCGTGTTTGATTGTCATTAATCTTATTATTTCGTCTACTCGTTTCGGCAAACCACTATTGCGACCATTGTTGCGAAACAATATCTATTGCCAACAATTTTTTTACGATCACAACCACTTTTACCCTTACTCTCGCTGTGATCTTGCATTCACTTGTTAAACTAAATCAAACAAATCACTCTACTCTACCATCTCTCTCTCTCTCTCTCTCTCTCTTTCGTAAACTTTCATTCTTGTAACACTCAAAAATGCAATCGTTTGTTGATATTATCATATGTGCTATATTGGTGGTTTGTGTCGATACAATTGAAATGTACGCTCACCACTCGACGGTATGCTTATGACGCACCTGTCGATATTTCGGACTTTTCATGATTTATTACGAATAACAACTTCCGTTGCTATTTTACGACGCCCTACTGCTCTATTCTATCATTTTACTATTGCTTGATTATCATACCAACATACACGATTGCACTCGTCTCACAAAACACACACTGACAAACGGCCACAACAATGCCCGCTTGACACGCGCTCAATATACTCAAATTTAAATCGCAAATATTTAAATTAACTGGCCATTCAATATTCATTCGTTCTTGAACTCAAAACTTGACTCTTTTTGTTTCTCTGTTCCTTGTGTCGCTGTTGATTTCTTTCTTGCTGTTGTTTGTTTGTTTTATACTACTTTGAAACTATCATGGTTAATTAAACTCAACTCAACTTAACCAAACGATTGACGCCCACACAACGTGAATCACGTCGAATGACCGTGTTCACTTGTTGCGGGAACCTCATAACTGGTTATCATCATATCATTGCATGCATGAAAACAATAATGTCATAACAACGACAATAATAACCAAAACAGATGGACATAATGACCGGAAACGATACGTCGTGTTTGTCGGCTACCTTATCGTTTATCAGTAATACTGCCAACAACAATGTTAATCACAATACTAATGGTCACAATAACAATAATCTACAATTAAATCATCATCACCATCATCATCATCAACAACATCATAATCAACAACAACACCATCACCAACAACAACATCATCAGCAGCAGCAGCGTCAAACACTTCATCATCAGCCACTTCATCAGACCATGCATCACAATCATCATGGCCAGCATCAAGTGCCGAGTCATTATGTGGCAACACATGGATTGCGCGAGGAACAATCATTTCATTTGCATGCTGACGATATGAATGGCTCGTTGCCTCCGTTTTGTACTCTATGATTATTTGTTGATTAATCATGATGCTGATCAATCATTGGCTTACAAGCCAATGAGAGTCATTGTTAATAATGCTGATAATGCCATTATTGTGTCATTGATCAATAATATATTGATTGCTTGCCAGTGACACCGAATTAATTTAGCTTGACAAAAGCTCCAGCTAAGTGATAAGCATTTAAATATGAATATTGTTTCTGCCAATTTTTATACTCGCATTAATCGACCAATCATTAGCCGATCTATTACCAATTAGCATTTGTTGTCTGTTATATTCAAACGAAATGCAAAATCCCGTGACACCACATCACAAACCAATCTCATTCGATTCTCATCCACTAACCAAAGTTACAATGTGACCACAGACAAATTGTTAAGATAACACATTGTTGTAAAGCATCCACATTGAAATTGTTATTCACATTAACAATAGCTCAACGTGAATGTAAATTTGTTTTCTAATTTATGTATGATATAAATTATATATATATAGACGTTGAAATATACCATGCTGTACACTGTTGAGACAGCACTAGCAACAACGATTCATTTGTGAATTCGCTTTCTCTCTAGTTTCATAGATTTGACAATAAATAGTTTGTTGTTTTTTAACTGTGATTTTGATTTGATCAATTTTCTAATCGGAACTTTTCATCAAGCGTCACCATAAGCTTTCATTTGTATAAGCTGAAAAAATTACATTGTAATCATTTGACACTAGAATCGAATCCATCAAACCAAGTCTAGTCCAAAATCAATGTTCAATTGATTTATTCTTGCGACTTATCTTTGAATATATTATTCTAAACAATATCGATATCTAATTACAACAATTACAGTCGCTAACATAAGTGCATTTCTATTTCTATTCTTATTTCCTCGGCTCTATCACGAAATATTAACGCACCTACTTCTATAAAAACAATCGACGCCAAACTATATGAACTACAGCAACAGCGCTCAATCAATTGTTTGCCCATTGCCATGGGAACATTGCTTACTGATGGACGCCATCAATCACAGGATTGTGTCACTCAATCGAGTGATCGCACAGTAATATCTAACTTGTCGCTCACATCTGGCAATCATCAGATGAATCTTATCAAGCGTTATCGGCCCAATAACAACACTAATAACCATGGGCACCAATCGCATCAAGCTGCGAGCGCAAATCATGATCATTCTGAAGGCGATTATCTGAGCCCAAATGAATCGTGTGCTCGGTGGCGCACTCTTGCTGACAATAGCAACCAATTGTCACATCAAGATGTCGGAAATCAAGATTTATGTGGATTGGTGACTGCACCAACATACAGCAACAGCAATTTGTCCCTCAATCCGAGTCTCTCAAGCTCCACGATTGATATGTCCAGCACCAACTCGTCAGGTGTGTCGACCCTGTCCACCAACCACATGATTAACAACAACAACAATAACGATGCTCACAACCACAAAACAAATTCGCTTAGTGATATTGATCACACTATGGCAGCTTTACATCACAATGCCAATTCAAATTTGCGATCAACACATTCTGTGACAAATTCACATTCGAGCATGTATCATGATTTGAATTACATCTACGATGATCTCTACCATTACATCGACGATGACGAGTATCGATTCGATGAAGACCACGTGCATATTGACTATACCACACATCATGATCAATCGAGCGATGAAATCGTCGAACAATTGATGAATGGATGCCCGGGAAGTTTTAGAGGTTTGGGCCAGGTTGTGCCATTCGAAACACACTCACCATCGAAAGAGTATAGAGCGAGAGAAAGGACACAGAAAGTGGTGCGGGCATTGTTCTCAACGAGTCCAGGTATTCAGACACCAAACCAACAGAGTCAACTGACCAGCCGCAAATTACCGTCAATTTCGAGCAAGAATCTAGTCATTGTTGATTCAGCAGGTATTCAAAATATCCCAGCGCCTAATACGAAAAATAAATCGCCTGCTAAACGAGACACTAACTCAACTACGACTAACAACGCTAAACGGTCTACTTCCTTGACATCGACCGCCAAATCTAATAACAAGAATTCGACGACGAAGTCTCTACCTCAAGCCCCTCAAAGCGGTAATGCCAAATCAGCAAGTGCCAGCAAAAAGGGCGTCCCAAAAGTTAAATCCACCACAGCCACAAATAAGAGTGCACCAACAATTAGTTCGACTGTCACGAAAATAAAGCGTCAGCCACGAGCGTCCAAGCAATGGAAAAAACCTACTGCTTCGGGCAAAAATAGTCAACAGCAACCCAAATCCCCCTTTCCTACCGATAATAATAATAATAATGATAACAATAATATGTTTTCAATGGAACAAGCGAACGGTCAGACCAACAACGGCAATACAATTGCTCATGAGTCCCATGTCAATACAACGAACCAAAACGGTTGTCCGTGCGTTATACTTGCGCAACCAACCAATGTTGTTTATCGAAATGGCCTCAACAATAGGGGCCACGACGATATTCAGCACGAGAATCACAAGTCATTGTCGAACACAGTTGTCAACGACACGCAATTCTCCAAAATCCGACCACTCGGTGCTTGCGGTCAAACACTGATCGGACCACAACAAATCGGACCGCAATACGAATATAAACTGTCGAATTTGCCCAACACATCTTCCACCGTTCTATTGTGCCGAACAATCGATGGAAGATTTGCGTTAGCAGCGCCAGCTCAATTAGCCAATAATACCAACTCTGGTTCTGTTGCAGCAGTTCAACAAACACAGCAACAATCAGGACCAAGCAATCAATCAGGATCACAAACACTTAACAGCAATTCAATCAGTGAAACAAGAAAAACTTATGATCTAAATGCTACAAATGACAAGTTTGTACATTTTATCTAAATACTGACATCAGTATATCGATTGAATCACAAAGATGCTTGATCATTCAAGCACCAAGCTTGTTTGTCTAGTCCAGTATTTGTCTTTGTTTAATGTCCTTGTTACAAGTAGATTGGGTCTTTGTTTTGGTTTTGATTGTTATTAGTCTCACTTGATTAGCTTGATTTTTATACAGAAGGTTCATGGGCAGTACCCGGGGGCCAACGACTGATGCACAGTTATGTCAATAATGATAAAAATGTTTTACGCAGAATTTGCTCTGTCAAAACTGATTTCGTATCGTTATTACGATTCGAATTTGAGTCCCATCCGCCATACGCGTTGAAAGCAAATGGGTAGGAATCCTTACGTGATGATTAGCCAAGCGTCAGTTTGAAACTTCTAACACCTTTAGAGATCATCTATGGCTATTTATCATCTGATTATTTGATTTAGAATAAATTGAATTCATTCGATAAAGTTTGTTGCGAGTCCTATTCAGGAGAATATACCGAATTGTTGGTGTAAAAATCATTTTTGCCACACAAAACGCGCCAGCTGAGGCGTGCAAACAAAAGGCGCGTGCAGTTTCACAATACGTTCGTTGCTGTTCGACAACGCGTTGTGAATGCTATAGCCGTGTGCATGAGCTATTACTATCTCCTTTGCATTATATGACGTTAGTCTACGCGCAAATCGTGTCAGCTTCGGCAGTGACAATTCTGTCAAACGCGTCAATTGTGCTGCTGAAATGAAAATGAAAAAATAACAATATTATTGAAACCAATCTAGCTCTTGCAGAATTAAACTGATGTATATTTAACACCATTAAATAGGAGCCCGGAAAACCGTACTCGCTTTGGCTCAACTGCTCAATGGAAGAAAAGACCGGCGATAATTATTTTCCACAAACAACAAAAATACCATTATCGCCGCGTATTGTATATTTTATGTGCAAAGAGAGGAAAACCGTTTGCAGCATTTCACTCGTCAGCTTGATCCGAGTCCCAGCATTGACAAGCATTACTTGAGTGCACTAAACGATGGTGAATTCAAAAACCCTTGTGCATAGCTTCAAACAGAGCAACAAACAACAAAAAATTGCTCACGATCGTTGTGGAGACTCACGCCCTTCGACGCGTTTCTTTGATACATAGTTATGAGCTGTGTACGTTCATCGTCGATCGACAACTACCACATCATTGTCGCATACATATGGTGTTGGATCTATTGGTCTATCGTTGTAAATGAGCAGTAATATGAGCCTCTGAAGACGAAAGCACGTCAGTAACTTATCTAGTCCAAATCTACTCAATCCTAGTCAAATATTTTGTAAGGATTTCTCAGTCGAACTACTTCATAACTAGCCATATCAAACGGCATGATTGTCAATTTAAAATCATAATCTTGCTCAACGCAACTTATTGTTATGGAAACTCTGTTTTTCAACAATGTAAGATATTATAATTGCTCATGTGGCGCCCATAATAATATTAGACTTAATTCCAAAATGCACGACGAACCGAGTCGCGCGCCTCTAAAAAGTTACATGGCTCCTCAACATTTCCGGCGACTTTCGCGTGATATGAGACATTGCCGCAGACATTCATATACACCGCCAGTACACGCACATAAATCATGGTTAGCGTATGTCAATGATCAATCGCTCGTGGATAAACTGTGGTCGTCCAACCGAACAACATCCAAAACAACACCTTTCATGCTTTATTTGTTAATTCTTGCTATTCTAATCATCGGCGGTTCACCTTATGATAAACTAGCACTATGTAATAGTATCAACTATGGTATGGCCCCTCAGCCCATAACCGACATAAATCAATTGATGCCAAAGCAATGCCAAAATCAAACAATGATTTGCGAAGGATCTTTCTGTATTCCAGGCGTTAAACAGTGTGTTTGTAACCTTCGGACACCGGTTCAATTTGGCAAGTACTGTTTGCGCCAACTTGACATTGGTGTCCAATGTTTTGTTACGTCTCAATGCAATCACACGATCAAATCATCGGTTTGCATTGAACAAAGCTCAGGGCAAGTGATCGACGAAGCGACGGCTCGTTTCAAATTGGACCAATGGCATCAATTAAACGAGTTGAGGATGAAATCAAACCAAGCACTGATGACAGGCACCACAGTGGCTCCAGGTTCGTCTAGCTCGGCGCAATCTATTGCAACAGAAACAGTGAGTGAAATCATTAATGTGACAACTCCAGAATCTTCCGCGGTTCACACATCGTCAAATATTCGTCCCAATTACATGAGAAATTCACCTTATGAAATTGGTTATCCATCCGCTCCGTATACAACCACAAACTTGACATCAGACGAAAATAGTAGAATCGATTCGCTCGGTCGCATGATTGCGCGTACCTCGCCACGATCCAGTTCCATGATGAAGTCACAACATTCTTCAGATGACAGCTTGACAACTGTGTCATCGCAACCAATTAATTCTCAATCCAGTGATGCATTGTTAAGCTCCAGTAAAACAAGTGATACTTCTTATGCACCACAGCATTATACCACTAGTACTCAATCGACGGCCGATCTCAACTCTGGTAGCAGAATAAACTATAGTCCTGTGGGCAGCGGCAGCTTACTAGATCGACCATCTGATGTTTCTACGACTTCTGTCACTAGCAATCAAGTTCAAGACTCAACTTCGTACCAATCGGTGCCCTCTACAGATCTAAGTGCATTGTTAAACACGAATGCTGGCGGACAACGAAAAGCAGCCTCACGTACAAAGTGGCCACCCGGAAAATGCTCATGTCCTCCTGGATACATGTTCGACCATATGATGCGCAAATGTTTGACTATTTCAATACACGACACTTATTGCAAAACGGATCTCGATTGCTCGCAAATACCTCTCACACATTGTTACCAAGCAAGGAGTAAATGTGAGTGCGACGAGCTATATGTCTGGGACGTTAAGCAATTAGCTTGTGTTCGTGAGACGCGAAGTTTGGAAGAAAAACCATCTGATGGAGTAGCCGCTCCCGATATCGAATACCAATTGCCGAGATTTTTGTTTTTGGACGAAACAACATCCGTACTGGTAGTTGGATGTTGTATTGTATTAGGAATCTTATTGTTATTGATCTCAACCGTACGATGTTTCACATCTAAGCCATCATCAACACCATCTACTCCGCGTTCACGCTCTAAAAACATACAGCATTGTACTCTGAAGAAGTCATCACGAACAACCCCATCTCCAGTGTCTCTAGACACCATGAGCCGTCCGGTATCGCAACTGTCCAATAGTAACAAAGAGACCCGTGGTCGTATATTGAATTATGATTTTGAACAGAACACAATCTATAGCCAAGCCGCGACGAACAGTAAAGCATCAATGGAATCTCCGAATAGATTTTTGACGTCTGGACGAGCAACGAAGCGCGAAACTACTCCATCGCTGCCATCGAGCATTGAATCTAAGTTGTCGCTGAAAGACTTGAGCGACACGGAAGACAAGTGTAATGGTCCAAAATTAAGTCAGAAGGATGAAGATATCATTGATCCTGCACCGATAATTAATCAACCACATTACTTGATGAGGCCGGCCGTTAAAGGTGCCACTGCTCCATCGGCTATAGCGGCGGCGGCCGCCGCAGTCGCTAATCGGAGACGAAAAGATCAAGAAGCGAAGAGGAAGAAGCGCGACAATGTTTCACCCACCAGATCTGATAATCATGATCCAGTATTTTTATGAATTTCATAATTGCCGGTCGTTGTTTGTTTACGCAGGTTGTTCGAACCTCAATTATGTCATTAGCGGTATGTCTACTGCCGAAAATATCAACAAGTATCGCGATGAAACAGTTGATTTACTCAGATCAAAATATTATTATTTTAAGTGTTTTTGGCCACTTTTGCTTGCTAGCGCAAATCAAGTTTGCAGAATTGCTCGACAAATAGGTTATGCTATGTTAAAGACTGATTATTTGTTTCACTACTCTCAACCATATTAATGTTAAACAAGAAGATATGTTATATTCGAAGAGATAGACCTTTTATCATTGGTATTCTGCATTATTTGAAATTTATAAAAATTACACTTGAAGAATAAAAATTGAAGGAACATCTTTTCAAATTCAACGCGTGCCCATGTAAGTTCAACACTAATCCATTCCAGACGATAGGTGTTTGTCTGATATGCTAGGGCCGACTGTGTGGGACCTATTCTTTGACTAGTTTCAACACATATGATTCCAAGCCAGACATTGGCATTAGACAATGTCTGACAAGAAAAGCAAGGTTCGTGTGCCAAGTGATTTTGCCACGGATGAATTGTTGTCGAGAACCTGTTTGTCTGCAAAGAGATTCAATAATACAATCAACTCTACGATTGGCACTTCGAGACACGGGCAACTCTTGCCAAATGTCTGATTATGAGTACATAATGTTAAGGAGAATTTTCTCATTAGATTCACAAGCATCTAATCTTACAGACATGGTGGTGACGATAATCTTGTTTTGATAAAAATTCAAATGATGCACAATGCAGTGGTATGTCTAGACTTTAGGATGCATTGATTGGATTTGTGACACACGAGTTGGTTGACATTTCGAATTACCCCTCAAAGACTGATGATGCTAATCGAATAGACGAATGTTGATTAAGTCAAATGTTCGACTTGTTTATATTATGTTCGATCGAAACATATGGACCTATGACAATCGACAGTTGTTAATGTCAATGTCTGGATTTAACGAGCATCAAAATGGCACTTGAAGTTATTCACCAGTAAATTTGTTGTAACGCATCGTCGATTAGCATGACAACATAGCTTGGCAAGTGGAAGTATCAATAATTCAAGGAGCAACAAAAAGTAAGCAATAAAACAAAAGAATTGCCCAGGACCAGAAAAAACAATCGCCAGAGGTAACCGGTTAACTCTGGCACAAACAGTGACCAGTCAAGCGAACGACGGTTGCAAGTTTTTCATAAGTAAGTACATCTCACAGAATGAGAATTTATTTTAGGCGCCAACAAATAGATAAATGACTACATACTTCACATGACACACTTGGAACAATTTTTCACTCATATATCGACAAAGTTAGTGCCACTTTATGACGAAGCTGAGCACCAAGACATGGGACGATGAGAGGCACCTAGATCGCTGTTGTTGTCTGTATGCTCAGCAAACTGGTACTGTATGTTTGTGTCCATTCATTTCATGATGAAAGTAAAGCACAAAAACAAATGTGTTTGCTCTGGGATGTGTGCGTGTGTGTGTGAGAGACAGAAAGGGAGAGATAGAGCACAAGTTGGTAATAGTTTGGAGAACTAGTCTTAGTGAACCGTAGTAAGCAAACAAGCAAGAGAACAACAAGCGATCAAACAAAGCAAGCGAGAACGAGCAACAAAGCAAAAGCAAAGGAGCGAGAGCGTGCCAGTGCATAAGCGATGGCTATAGCAATAGTTGTCAGCTGGAGCTATAGTTACAACAGCATGAGGCGGGGTCATTAGACGCAATCTGGCGATTCGAGCAGTCAAGTGAATGTGGCAGCTAAAATAGAACCAACGTGACAAAATTGTGTGCGTGTGTCTGTGTTCTGTGTGAGGCCGCAGACACACAAATTGACTTGGCACACTTTACACTGGCTTCACAGCGATAGCCATGAGTATGGGTATTGCATGTATATTTAGGCTCCCAACAGAAACAGTTATATTTCTAGCCTCTCGAACTTGTTAGCCAGAGCTTGAAAGTTTGCCACACACACACACTGACAGACAAATGCATTGGCTATTGCCTAGCGTGCCAGATACAGTAGGCACTATCATAAGCATACAGTGGATACAAAAGCGTCATATGTTGCCACTTATCAACACTATCACCACAGTCGCTGATCAGTCAATCAGTTGCAAATAGCAGAGCACACAAAGCTATGCCAATTGTCACTCACACTAAGACACTAGATAGCCACACTAGATAGGACAGAAACAATCGCTAAGAGTGCAAAACACAACACAAATAATACAAACCAAGTGCGACAAAAACGATCAATAGCAACAGCTATTGTACAATCGCTCAGCTGACAATTAAATTATCGAAAGTAGCAGGTTATTGATCAACAAATTCGAGCCACATCATCAAGTACTTACTTATATCAATTTTTCTTATACACATAATATTGTTAAAATATTTAAGAACAACGAATCAATATGACGTCTGATAGCAAGACAATGTCGCCGGCCGAACGATTGGAGCATTTGCGCACTAAAGGCATGCAAACTTTGGTTAATCTCGACAACAACATCAACGAGAAACCCTTCTGGTTCGATGAGCAACGTTTCGCTCGCGCCAAACTCGTGTGCGATAACTTTTACGTCAGGTAAGTTGGTGTTTTGCAGTGTTATTTTTTCTGACAATTTCTTTCATGCCACCCAGCAAAATTGATCCATCTAGCAAGGTTTATGTCAAATAAAATCATAGCTTTGTTGAGTTGTGGTTTGAGTCATTGTATTTTGTCAACACAATAGCTGCATTATTGTAATCGACTATTGGACCTTGAAATTGTTACACATTCGTCGTTCGTGTCGAGAGACAAAAAAAGCTTTCCCTTTTTTTCGTGTCTGTGCGTATGTATCGATGGCAAGCGGAAGAACCGGCACCATCGTTTTGACGGTTGCCGTTATATCAGAATGGCAATTCAAGAGACAGTTGACAGGTGGGCGAGCGAACGAACGCCATAAGCTGGCAAGTGCAACAGCACTCACGCAACACACGCAAAGTGGACGTGAATGCGACAGCGAGAGTGAAAGTGAAAGGCTTAACGTGAAATTAAATTGCATAAGCAGCTCCACCATTTGCGAGCGAGTTCGCCAGCTCGCCAGCCAACTATTCATACTAACAAGTTTGCAACAACTATCGGCAATCTAACTGATCGTTTGTGTGCACGATAGGGCACACATTGATAGTTGTAATGATTAGCGTGGCTGTCAAAGGTGCAATCGAACCTTGAATATTGTTAAGGTTAGCCTTCGTGCAATCACAGCAGTAAAGCAGTACAAGCAATGTTTGTGTGTTTGTTACAAAAGCAATATTTAAATAGCAAACGGCAAACAGCAAATGGCAAAGCAAATTATTATCGAACCAGGAATGATCGAACGTTCCAAACGGCAATTCCTGTATCATCGTTGTTGTTGCTGTAATCATTGTTCGGCTTCATAAGAGTTAGATATACATTGAATCTTGAAACAGCTCAACCCTGAAATAAACTATAGCTAAATATATCACTGCTCACTGCTGGCTAATAACTAGGATGGCCAGCTAAGTCGATCGACTGTTAACTGACTGAATAAGCAGCAAATAGATAGCCGGCCAGGCAGCCGGTTGCAATTAGCACGCGTTATATAAAAATAAAATAAATAATAATAAAGTAAATCGAGGAATGTGTGACCACTAAAACATGTGTCGTTCGCTTTGCATGCAGTCCATCATTCAACCTGTTGATTCATGAATCATAATGCTTACTAGTGGCAATGATGGTGGCAGTGCCAATCACGAGATTCTTTCGACAAACCGTACTAAGGGCAAGCGAATCTGGCGTGAAGCTAGCACGCATGCACGCACACGAATTAATCAAACGTTGTTCGAATACGGTAGTTAACATTGTGAACTGACAACACCATCATTTAGTGAGTAGTCGTTTAGTTGGTGGCCAACATACGAAGGCCAACATTGTAGTGGTGATTATACATGTAGCATTAGCAATGATAGCGATTAAACACGTAACATCCGAACTCGACATCGTTGTTGCTGTCGTGGTCGTTGTTAAATTGTTGTGATAGTCAATGACAGCACTAGGTAGCAATAGCCTATGAACGATAGAGCTGTTGGCAAGCTGGTGAATCTCTCGCCATTTATTTAACTCTTTACTTTTATCTATTTGATTACAAAACACATAACATTATGTCAGATTAACGACCGTATGTGTCTATGTTGATGGACCGGTGATGAAAACTTTGTTGCCTCGTGTTTCTCACTGTAAATCAAAATGAGTCTCTCAAGTGCCAACGTTTAGTATGAAAGCATCTTCAACAATGACAATGGCAACAGAAATAACAATAGCAACAGTAATAATTGTAATGTTTCCATAGGACACAATGCACACGGCAATGATAACGATGATGATAATGTAAATGCTCAACATGTCGATAGCTGAAACAACAATAAACAATGCACAAATGTGGTTTGTTTTTAGGGATTTATTTTATTGCATCAAACCAAACGGGTCACGGTCGAGCGCACTCGAACGTCGTCGCGCATGTCGTTCGTCATTGCTCGCATTGTCCGCCGCTAAGACCTTGGACGTTGGACGTTGCACATTGGAAACAGAATATTGAATGGCTCGTCATATGCTCGTGTCAGAACTGTAAGCAGAGAGTGTGTTTCTTTTTCTATGTGAAACGTCTCTGAACCAACTTTGCATTCGAGCGTTCTGTTGTTCTACCTCTCTCGACGAACAGTTGTGTGTATGGAGATGAAATTATCGTCATGGTAATTGTCTTCGTTTCGTTTCATTTCATGTTTCGTGTTTCACTTCACGTGCACTTGTAATTGCATTGTGTCTTTGTCGGATTGCCGGCTATAGTTAGAGTCATCATCATGAACAAGCGATTTTTGGTGACCATCAACTCTATCGACAACTGTCCACTATGAACTCTGCCTCAGTTTGTGTAGACTTTATTTATGGCAACTCTTACTTACTTACAAATAACTCTATAGTGAAGCAGGTAATAGTTGGTTAAATTTCACTTATAAATTGTGTGTGTCCGTAAATGTAATAAACATTTCACATTTTCAAGCACAAATCGATTTGAAAAACTGTTCTCTGTGACACTCTTTAATAAACAAACAAATGAAATCAAAGGGAAAAGACTAACATTTTTATTCACCTTTTTCTTGTTTCCAAACACAAAACAAAACAAAACAACAATAAACCTACGCACTCTGTAAAACCTATGAATTGAACTGGACTGAACTGAACGATACTGAATTTTGGAAAATGTAATTTCCAAATGTAGTATACAATTTTCATCGTTTACAGGCTTGCTGTTGGTGCTGCAATTGCCCGACGGCTTAGAGCCGCTACTGTGCACGGGTAACTCGAAAGATCTGCCTTCGCTATACAAACGTTACCTGTCCACTATAATGCACGTGCGCTCATGGTACGAGGATGACATCTTTGATCCCAACACGAAGGCGTACAAATCGATACGTATGGTGCGCGGCATGCACCGGCGAGTAGCCAAGTTGATGAACGAAAAATTCGACGTACCCGGCGTAGAGGGCACACACCGCACCTGGGTGAATCAATACGACATGGCGCTGACACAGTTTGCGTTCATTGGTTTGGCCATGGTGTGGCCGCAAAAATGTGGCCTCATTTCGGCCTCCATCGATCAGCTCGAGGGCATCAATTACTACTGGCGTGTGCTCGGCTACATGATGGGAATCGACGATGAATTCAACGCGTGCGCCTATGACACGTACGATCAAATACACGCCTACATGAAGCTCATGTTCGAGCGCGAGTACAAGCAACAATTCGAGGAGTTGCCGTGTCCCATCGGGTTAGACATGACACGTGGTATTGTGACAGCACTGCAATACTACATGCCTCTCGTCACATTCAACACACTCGCTCAATGGTGGGCACCGTGTTTCACGTTCAACGGCTACGAGCCGCAACCTTTGAGTGCGCGCGAAAAGCTACTCGCTGCTTGGATGAAATTCTCCTTCAATCATGTGTTACGCTTGTCGTTTTTGTTGGGCCCGTTCTCGCGCATGCACAAGCGCCAATTCGCGCGCCGATTGAAGCGCAAGGACACCGTCTACAATGGGCTCGTGAAAAAGTACGCCGACGGGCCAAAATTCGTTAGCGATCGTGCCGATTATTTCAACAACAACGACAATAAATCGCCAGCAGCCAATGCAAGCAAGTCAACAGCCAACGCCGAAGACGATGGCGGAGTGCTTGCCAGTCCCAGCGCATGTCCATTCTTTGTACAGACAGCTTATTCGAAACACTTTGACGATACATTTTCCAACGAGAAGAACACAACCAACAATGACCAAGCAGAGACAGAGGCACAGCAAACACCTGTTGCTGTTGAGACGGGTGTTGCAAACAGTGAACGAGAATTGGAGCCAACGTTCGACGGCCAAGCGAAGAATCATTTCTCGCTGGTCAACAACAATGTTCACATTGAATGTCGATAGATACCACCAAGGACTGATTTATACAGCAAGTTAAAACGAACGAATAATGAACAAAAAATTTTAAAAAACGACTGTTCACTGAAAATATTGACTCAATAAATACTATATAATTTTCACGATCGATTGATTTACTAATGAAAGTTGTCACCTGATTGGCGCTCCCTCTCGCCTTCTCTCGACTCCAGAAGAGGTATGTGTGACATGTCCAGCTGATCGAATTTCTCAAACTAACTTAAGCATCAAGCTCGTCTACATATGAAAATGACAAATCAATCAATCAATATCTTGTTTTTGGTCTACATCGATTCCTCATAGTTTGAGCGTTTCATCTCTGGCGGGCAAGCAATTTCTCCCTGATTTGGGTAATTCTTTAAGAAGCCCTGTTTCTTGATATCGACGCAACCACCTCTTGACTGTTGATTCAGAAATCTTCAAAGTTGCACTGATATCTTCTAGTGTGCTACCTCTGGCTCTGAGCTCGACAATTTTAATTCTTTTCTCCTCTGGGGTGGCCATTTTTATTACAGTACTCTTGAAATCAATCACCATGATTAGAATAATATGAATTTTGCAAAGTAAACAATCTTTCAAATGTAAACAAGCACAGCTGCTATGAAGAAGTATCAGCAGCCAAGATGAAAATAATCAAACAAAAGAAAAAGTTTTTGAGTCAAAGCAAAAGAATTGGCGATTGGGCGGGCGAGCTATTTGCAAACAGAAAGTGCGCACAGAATCAAGTTCTTCTGAAATGGAAATTTTACTGTTTGTATAGATTTCTCCATAAGGTCAGAGCTTTTTTGTCTTACTAAACTACGTCACTTACAATCCTCAACAAATTTTGAAATGAATCCAGCTTGATCATTTTGTTCCTCACTTATGAATCAACGTTGACAATGCTGATTGCTCTGTAGGATATATTCAGTCTTTAGAGTGACATAATAATGTATGTAATGGATTAATAGTGAATATATGTAATTTGGCAGCAAAATAAATGTGTCTGTAAATCTAATCAACACTTTTCATTGTGGAGCCGCGTCAGCGGCGGTTGTGTAACGGCGTGTCAGCCAGTGCGCTGGATTCGACCCATGAAAAACAGACACATGTTGCATGTCATATTTGACATCTGGTCTTTTGAAATTATTTATTGACAAATTTTCTCATTGTTATGATTGAACACATGGCATGCCGAGAGCACATGTAGCATGAGCTGTTTGCGACATTTGTATGACAGATTCTGTCTTATATTCTGTGACAATATCAGTCAACTAATCATCGAAACGTTGAACATTGAAGTGTCAGTGTTAAATTGATCGAGCGTAAGATGGCAACAAAATGGTCGTCATCAATAGCGATTATAATATGGCCAGTGATTCAGCTGGCAGCAATTGTTTCATGTTCATTGGATTTGACGAAATTGGATTTGACAAAATTAGAGAACAATGCACTGACCGAGGCGCTACCAGATACGTTGGACTATTTATTTGGCCAATATATTGAGAAATTCGGACTCGTCGATATGAGTTTAGTGACAGCCAGTCCCGTGAGTAAAGCAATCAACAATCTTTGATTGACTTCTTTTTATTTCTGTTGAGTAGCTCTCTGAGTAGTGTGTTCAACTCAACTAAATAAAATCAAACTGAACTATGTGCTCATCAATCGAATTCGTAACGATTTCAAATTTCAGCAATCGCTACTGAAGCGTGCCGGCTTCAAGTATGAACTGTATCGAGTCACAACAAAGGACGGCTACGTGCTGCAAATGGTTCGAATTATCAATCCATTGATTGTTGATCGCAAGAGTATGCGTCGACTGCCCGTTCTGTTTCAGTGCCCTTTCACAGCCTCATCTAGCTTATTTTTGGTAGCCTCGCTGGACGATACTCGACCCCAAGCGTATCCGCCACAGTCGCCGCCGTCCGGCAACAGCAGTACACTCTTCGACAATGATGCAATATTGAACGAAGTAGATTTAGACAAGTGGGCTCACCACAAATCATCGTCCAATCGCTCGTTAGCTTTGATGTTGGCCAATCAAGGCTTCGATGTGTGGCTTGGTTGCAATCGCGGCTGTGATGCGCATAATATGAGGCTCGATTTAAAGAAAGCGAGTCCTCGAGCGCGCAAAAACTTTTTCTCTTTCTCTCTGGATGAAATGGCCCTGTACGATGTGCCTGCAAACGTCGATGGTGTGCTCAAGGCGACTGGAAATAAACAATTGCTCTTCGTTGGTTACTCGCAAGGCACACTGTTGCTGTATATGCGATTAGCTAGTCGCAACGACATTCCCAACGACAATTTTGCCTCGAAGATTCACACATTTGTAGCGCTGGGACCAGTGGCCGGTCGCAAATCTCAATCGCCTCTCATGCTACCAATGCTTACGTTTGATTATATTGCTTATCCAATATTGTATCCAGTTTTTCTAAACAAACCCGTGTTCAAGCCAAGAACGTCGCGATCTCTCATGGCAATCTCAACATTCGTGTTGAAGTATTTGCCTTACGGTCATGAGCTGATTCGATTGATTTCAGTCATCATAGCAGGACCGTCGAACAAAACCGTTATCGTGAGTATTTCATGCCTGCTGATCAATTGACGATAAGCCCGATGAATTGTGACACAAACAATTAGTTATTGTCAATAATAACACTACTCTTTGTGATTCCACTTGTTGAGATAACTAGGATCCCGTGGTTATGGGCCAAATACCGCAAAATTTACATGGCAATGAGGTCGGTCATTGGGCGCAATTGATTCGGATCGAGCAGCCGGCCAAGTTCGATTTCGGACCTATCGAGAATATGGAACGCTACAATAGTCTAGAGCCTCCTAAATACGATTTCAGAAATATCAAACTCAACAAATCGATAGCATTGTTTGTGGCTCACAACGACGCTTTGGCCCCTCTCGATACGGTTGACCTTTTACTCTCTGATATTGGAGGTAGGTTTTCACTCTCATTCTCGCATTTTCATCTCATTCCAATTCAATTGTGTGTTTGTACTTGCTCTTGTTCGTTTAGAACGATCCATGTCAAGCATGTCATGCAATCTCTCAATCTCAGCTATCTAATATGTCGTCTTGTCTCTTATCGTCTTACTTATTCCAATCGCCATTCAACAGATAGTGTATTTTATGTGCGAAAACTTAAAGACTACAACCATTTTGATTTGGTTTTGGGTGACGATTGTGACAAACAAATCAATCAACCTGTTCTCGAGCTATTCATTGAACGGTTAGCGAACTTGTAAAGTAACATTTGACAATTTGGAGTTTAGCGAACAAACGAACTGACAGGGACCAGTTTCACAATTGAATTGAACTTAATTATCAATTCATGAAAGAAAAAGAACATAGATCTTACCATATCGGCAAGAAATTACAAGTATCACTTAAATATAGACAAAAACTTTATGATTTGATCATCGTACAACCAATCACTACGACTTGATTTGTAGCAGAAACAAACAATGTGTTGACAGATCAATCTTGTAATGCTTGTCAAAAATTCTTAATCAGACAATAGATTACGGAATATTGATTCTTATTTACGATGTAATAAACATGAGCCCTAAATAACCCTATCGATTCGCGCGCATGTGTTCCCTGGCTGGTAGCAAGGAAAACTGTATAGCTAACTGTAATCCTCACAGACAGTTGAATCACTTATCAGACCAATGCAAGTACCAATGTAAGTAGTTGTGCGTCGTTAGGTGATTGTGTCGTGAAGAGCATCAATCAATTAATTTACATCATTCATTCATTCACTCACACAACCATTACTAGCAAAGCCTTCTGGCTCGTGCCGGTTTCAAGTACGAAGTGTACAATATCACAACCGATGATGGCTACATTTTACAGCTGATTCACATCATCAATCCGTTAGTGAGTCGTAACAATCTACGCCGTCTACCTGTGCTGATGCAATGCCCTCTGCTCCAAACGACTGGCATATTCTTGGCGCCCTCACTAGACGACACTCAGCCTGTTGCTTATCCGTCTAATAATCAGCCGTTGAGCGATGATCCTCGCGACTGGCCATCGTCGAACCGTTCTTTGCCCCTATTCTTGTCCAACAATGGCTTTGATGTGTGGCTTGGATGCAATCGAGGCTGTGATGGAAACAACTTAGCCTTGGATGAGACGAAAGCTAGCCCGCGAGCGCGCGCAAATTATTACTCGTACTCTATCGATGATTTCGCTCGCTTTGATTTGCCCGCAAACGTTGATGGTGTCTTGAACAACACTGGTGCCAAGAAATTGATGTACATCGGTTATTCTCAGGGAACACTTATCGCTTTCATGCGTCTAGCTACAACTGACATTGCCAATGACACTTTCGCCTCAAAAATTCACACATTAGTGGCACTAGCACCTGTGGCAGGTCGCATGTCTCTATCGCCGTTGCAGGTACCACTACGCGCAGTGGCTGCGGCCACTTATCCAATACTGTATCCGATATTTCGCAACAATGCCCTTCTGACACCTGAACTATCGCGTGCTGTCATTACTACGACACTGTCACTGTATGAGAATCTGCCGGGCAGCGATGCACTCTTTCAAGTGGTCGGCAACCTGTTGGGTGGTCCATCACTTAATCAGCAATTCGTAAGTGCACTTCCTTTCGATTCGCACTTCACCATCGTTAAATTATCTCAGCCCTTATATTATTACCTAACAATTCTATATTACATAATCAACAGGATCGAGTCATTGTTGGCCAGGTGCCCTTGAATGCAAACGGAAATCAACTCTTGCATTTTGCACAGCTGATCATGATCAATCAGACGGCCAAATACGACTATGGGCCCATTGAGAATCCTCAGAGATACAATAGCCTTGTGCCGCCCAAGTATGATTTTACAAAGATCAGGCTCAATCAATCGATAGCGTTATTTGCGGGCACCACGGATGCACAGGCGCCTCTGGACAACGTTGTCTACCTGCGATCAGTGCTCCAGAGTAAGTTATACATTATTCATAGTTGAACATAACGAGTATGTCTGATCTCGCAATCATGCTAATGAATGAGCAATTAACCTGATAAAAAACAACAATTTTTCCCTTCAGACAATGTGTTTTATCAGAAGACAATTGAAGGTTACAATCACTATGATTTCGTCATCGGACGCGACAATTACCAGCAGGTCAATAAGCCTGTTCTCGATTTGTTCATCTATCGACTCGCAACAGTTGAGTGAGCAACAACGATTTCACGGAGTTTTGCTCCTGACGACGACTGAAAGACAAACTGGCAGTTTTGCCCGTGCATGCATGCCGTGATCGATACTGTTTAATGATGATAGTAATTAAAGTTGAATGAATAAAAGTTCAACAAATGAACTTATCAACAGATGATTACTGTCAGAGTTGATTTTAAACAATGATCTAGAATTGTCTATGCTCATTCATTCATGTGAAAACATAATTGTGTAGTGCGAGCTGTTTTGTAAAAAGTATGGGCCGTCTGAAAGGGAAACCCTTCAGACGGTAGGTATCTCAATACCAAGAGTCTGACATGCGCATGCGTTAACAGGGTGAGGGAGGCCGCATAGCTACGTTCACTTGAGGTTAGAGCGATCAACGGTCAGTTTTACACCTAGTTAGTTATGTATAAATTAATCCAGAAAGCCAATGCTCGTTTTATTTGATGGTGTCGAATATCACGGTTTGACAGAGTCGATACGACATGTAATGTTACTGCTAATGTCGTTGTTGCTGTTAGATCTGTTCACAGCAGTCGTAGCTCTGTCATAAAAAGGTGGCGACAGGTGGTAGTGTAGATGTGGCACACTTCATGGATTAAATGAAGATCATGGAGCATGTAAGAAAAAGAGAATAAATCAAATCGTGTTAGCGTGATCATTTTTGCACAAACAATGGATGTATGGCTTTCTTCGACATCCTGTTTGTTTATTTTATTATGCTGTCTATGTGTCTTGTGTCATACTTGTACCATCGCTACAACTCGACTTTATTTGCAATTAGTGCTGCGACCGAATCGGCCCGCCACCCGGTAGCGAGTGCCCATTTCAGATGGCGAAGATCGAAATGGAGATAGTGACCTTTCGCCATTCGCCACTGGTTTTCGCTTCTTTTCAAAAATAAAATCCAAATTCAACGCTATAACACGCAAGATTGATATTTTACGATGCAATAAACATAAGCTCAAGCCAACGTTTTCCATTCGATTCGAGCACATGTACATCTTAACTCGTTACTGGAAGAACAAAAAAATAGCTAACTGTAATCCTCACACAATCAGATCGATTGTTGAGCGCGGCCCGATTGAAATGTGGAGTGTGGAATGTGAAGTGTGACACATATGGGGAAACAACATAATTGCGTGTAACATAATTGCATTGTGCAATTTTTATTGCATTCGTCTCATAACACGAATGAATGTCAACATGAAACATGTTTAGTGTGCAACTCGAAAAGATCGATCGGACTCTTCCTTTCGCTTTGTTTTATGGGATCCACTCGTGCAAATGTAGTAATCTGTGCCCGCACAATTGCAACACACACAAATTAGACAGTGAATATCTTGTAACATTACAGCAGTACACTCATAGCTGCAGACTATCAGCTATGAGGTTCCATCAAAGGTTGCTTTAGCGTCACCATGGTACTGTAGCACTGATGAACGGTGATGAACTAATGCTAAAGCTGTCAACAGACATAGAGATTAGTAGGCCCTTGATAAGTCGCTCGATCGATCATTTGAACAAAAAGAAATACTGATTGAAGGCAGGCTGTAGCAGTTAGTTGATGAATGCCTGGCAAATCTCTCAAATGTTAAGTATAAATAGATGGACACATTATTCATACATCATTATCATGATTCAGTGACAAGTCGTCAGTGACAAAACACATTCATGATACATTCATGACAAGTGAAGACAAACCTCCAACGACAAAATTCGAGAACGTGGCTTCTCTAATGATATCGTGTTTAGGATTGCTTTTAATCGTGACGACGGTCAATTTAGCTTGCGCCTCATGTCAGCTCAATTCGACCAGAGTGACCGAAATCGCCGATCAACTAGAAACTCTGGCCCCAATCGACGATCCGAGCTTAGTGGCTGCCAGTCCTGTAAGTAGTTGTGCGTCGTTAGGTGATTGTGTCGTGAAGAGCATCAATCAATTAATTTACATCATTCATTCATTCACTCACACAACCATTACTAGCAAAGCCTTCTGGCTCGTGCCGGTTTCAAGTACGAAGTGTACAATATCACAACCGATGATGGCTACATTTTACAGCTGATTCACATCATCAATCCGTTAGTGAGTCGTAACAATCTACGCCGTCTACCTGTGCTGATGCAATGTCCGCTACTCGTCACGTCTGGCATATTCTTGGCGCCCTCACTAGACGAAACTCAGCCAGTGGCTTATCCGTCAAACAATCAACCGTTAAGCGACAATCCTCGGGAATGGACATCGTCGAATCGTTCGCTGGCGCTCTTTTTGGCCAACAATGGATTCGATATGTGGCTCGGTTGCAATCGAGGCTGTGATGCAAACAACATGGGATTAGATGAGACGAAGGCTAGCCCGCGAGCACGCGCAAATTATTACTCGTACTCTATCGATGATTTCGCTCGCTTTGATTTGTCCGCTAACGTTGACGGCGTTCTGAACAAAACTGGTGCCAAGAAATTGTTACAAGTTGGCTTTTCTCAAGGCACACTAATCTCATTCATGCGTCTAGCGACAACTGACATCGCCAACGATACGTTCTCGTCGAAGATTCATACCTTTGTAGCCATGGCACCTGTGGCAGGTCGCATGTCGTTATCGCCGCTGCAATTGCCATTGCGAGCAGTGGTTGCAGCCATTTATCCAGTATTGTACCCGATATTTCTCAACAATCCCGTCCTGACACCCGAACTGTCACGTCTCGTAATAACTGTGACACTATCGTTGTATGAGAATCTGCCTGGCGGAGAAGCAATAATTCAATTGATCGGCAGTCTGTTGGGTGGACCATCACTTAATATGCAATTCGTAAGTGCAAGTTCTTTAGAAGTCTTAAAATTTCCGTTACGACTCAACGTGATAAGCTAATAATAATAATTCCATATTGCATCATCAACAGGATCGTGTCATTGTGGGCCAAGTGCCGCTGAACGGACACGGAAATCAGCTGGCGCATTTTGCACAGCTGATCATGATCAATCAGGCGGCCAAATTCGACTACGGACCCATTGAGAATTTGCAAAGATACAATAACAGTCTTGTGACGCCCAAGTATGATTTCACAAAGATCAGACTCAATCAATCGATAGCGTTATTTGCGGGAACCAACGATGCGCTGGCGCCCCTGGACAACGTGGGCTACCTGCGATCAGTGCTCCAGAGTAAGTCTTACATTCATAACAATTATGCCCACTCGTTCATTATTTGAGAGATCACAGATGCTCATGCTAATCATTGGAACAATTCTTTTCACTAGACAATGTGTTTTATCAGAAGACAATTGAAGGTTACAATCACTTTGATTTCTCGATTGCACGTGACAATTACCAACAGGTCAACAAACCTATTTTAGATTTGCTCATCGATCGACTGGCAAAAGTTCAGTGAACAACGACGATATGGCTTCATACCTGAAGCTCTGGCTTATTGACAGACAGACAGATAGTCAGGCAGACAAACTGGCTGCTCAGCTTATGCACGTTGAGATCAGGGTTAAACGATAATTACAACCAGAATTAAAATGAATGAATAAAGGTTCCACTTGGACACATCAACAGATGACTGCCTAATGGATGATTCGCTTTATTTGATAGCATCGAATATGGTTTGATAGAGTCGATAAGACAGGTGATGTTGTTGCTGATGATCGGCGCTGTTGTTGTTGCCACTGGCAGGAGCGGCAGGAGCAGCAGCAGTGAGTGGTCGTGTCAGGACACAGCGAACTTTAAGATCGGCGTGATCGGCCCCAAACAATGAGACGCCCAGCGTGCCTGGTGCCAGCGCGCCTGATGAATATAGCATTTGTGCTGACGAACGGCGACGAGCTCGATTGAGGCTCGAACTGCCAGTGCTGCTGTTCGTGCAGCTGCTCGCGCAACTGTCACTGCTGTCGTGGCTGTCGCGTCGATTGATGTTGTCGTTGTTGATGTTGGATTCGTTCACAGTGGCAGCATTGCGGTAGACAGGTGATGCAAGCGACACAGATGAAACAGGCGACCATGACGACGACGATGGTGCCGACAATATTAACATGTCACTCGTCCAGTCGGTGGGCGACACAAAACAATGGCCAACGGTGTGTCGTGAGTGTCGTGCCTGTGTCGTGTCCACCTGGTACAGTGACACACGCAACGGAAACTCGTGCTCGTCACACTCCAACTCGAGCGGCGGCTCAAACACAACGCTGGCGGGCACCACACAAGCTGCTTGTGTGTCGCAAGCACCTTGATTTATGCTTTGTGTCGTGATTGATGCGGTGATAGGCCTGACTAGCCACGATTGTAGCGCCATCTGTGGAGCACACGTGTTCGGATAATCGTTGGCGTCGATGCTGAAGTGGAATTGTTGCGACAGCGACGAGCGCAACGATGTCAACGATGCCAGTGAGGCTAGCGACGCTTGCGTGGCGTCACTTTCGACCGACGCTTGACGCGACGGCGGCCCTCTGTTTGTTGTGATGCTGTTTGAGCGCATTATCGCTGGCAATAGCGACGTCGGCGACAACGGCTGTTGTTGTTGTTGTTGTTGCTGCTGTTGTGTGTCCGTTGTGGAACTTGAAGCATGTTTGAATACACGAACAAACATGAGTGTGGTGTCAGGATTCGCCAGTAAGTTGTATGCTTCGGTGATTGTGACACGATATCGAGGCACCTGTTGTGTGCTGAGCACAGCAGGCGGTGCTGTTGGTGCCGAATCGCCCACTAAGCGTTTCATTCGTAGCGACATTCGAGAGCCCAGCGACGACAACGACGTGCGTGGGCCCGTAACAGGTGTTGACGGAGGAAATTGTCGAACGATGATACGAATATTGGGCCCAGTGCTGGCCATCTGAGTAGCGCCACCTGTGCTGGCCATGCACGTACGTCCGATGCACGTGGCGCCCGCTTGCGTGCCGTACGCTAGCGACACTTGTGACGCTTGCGATGTGCTGGCCGCCGACGACACAGGTGTCGGTGCACCGTGAGAACCAGCATCGTTTGAGGCGTTGACATGATTGTAACAGCAGGCGTGATCGTCGCTTATTGCCGTTGTTGGTGTTGTCGATGACGTCGATGTTTGGCTCGTGTGACGTTGCCGTTTCTGGTGAAGGTCGAACGTTGGCGTAACAAACGGCGACATGTTACTGTTGGCCGCGGCTACGGCCGGCAGCATTCCGGTGGCCGGAAACGTCAAGCCCATGGTGAGCGATTTGGAACGCGACGCACGTGCGCGTGGCCTCAGATTTATCAGCGTCATGTTGCACGTGCTGGCGGCCAACGATTCATCACTGGCATCGTTGTCGTCACTCGCCAGATCACCCGCTCTGTCGTTGTTGGTCGTTTCGAGCGACGAATCTATCACTCTATTTGTGACAATCAATGAACAACAACGATCATTCGTAATCATTCGTTAATTATCATAGTAAATTAGTAAAATCGGCGTTTGTAAAATCATTGTTAATGAATAACCTAGAGTTACTAAAAGATGAAAACTTACAATTTGTCGCTATCGATCGATTGTGTGTGACTGTTGTTGTGAGCAACATCTTGCACGCTGAAGCGTCGCCTCGATTTATTCGATTTCGTAGTCGTTGTCGTGGTGACCATCGTCGTAGTTGTTGTCGTTGTAGTTTGACGTGAATGATTCCGGCCGAATCTTTGCATTGTGTCCACACTGACGCCATTCGCATTGAGTTTCAAATCGTGCGATATTCGTGCCACATCCAACTTGAGATGTGCACACTTTTTGTTGCCTCGACCTTCTTTTTCTTTTTCTTTCTCTTTTTTTCCTTTTTCTCTTGCTTCTGCATAATTGTCATCGCCATCGTGCTCGCGCTCGTGCTCGTTATCGTCGTCGTCGTCGTCGCCGTCGTTCTCTTCGTTATCATCACAATGATCGTCCGATTCGTTGCTAGATGGCGCCCCCGAAGTATTGTTGGTGGCCAAACTACTATCGCTAGCGATAGTGGACAATTTGTGGCTATAAGCCGTATTTTTCATGCCACCCAGCGTAGTTGCTGTTGCTGTCATTGTTGTCGTTGTTGTCGACATACCCTCAAGCTTGTCATTGTTGTCTTTACTATCATCGGGTGCCATAGTGTGAGGCTGAGTTGTCACCATCGAACTACCGCTGTTGCTATGATGCAAGCGTATCTTGATCGAATGTCCGTCAGTGTCTTTAGTGATAACTCTATGATGCTGACGATGCTGTTGCACGACATTCACAACATCAGCATTGCACTCGTTGGCAAACTGATGATTAGTAACAATTAATTCTTCGATTAGCACCTCGGGCGAGCTGTAAATCAACGCACCTGTTCCTAGCTCTCTTCCCTGCATTGTGTCTAGGCGATCTGAGCGTGTATCAATCAATATCGACAGAAGTTGGTTAAGGTATGTTGTGTTTTGTGTTGTTCATCGAGCATGTGTGTTTGAGATGAAGCAAAATAAAGTGACACAAAAGAGAGATGATAAAATGCTAGTATTAGATATTTCCATGTTCTTCAACATTTGCTATCCACTTGAAAAACTCACATTAGCACTTTTTTCTTTTTCTCTTTTTACTTGTAGTCTCTACTGTCAATCATTGTCAATAACATGTGTCTATACTTGTGTGTGTGTATTTTTGGATCGTTTAATTATCGTGAGCAATGTTATGTTGTGTCGATCGTTCATCATTGACAGCGATCAGTGATCACAGAGAGTTGTGGGCTCGCGGCATACGCTCGTCAATCGGACCAATTGGGCCACGCAGAGCAGCGGAACGAGTACGCTGTGATTGGAAATTCGGACCATTCCAACTTGCCACACTTGTTGGCTTATCACCATTATCGTCGTCGTCGTCACTTGGTATATCGATTGACGACCAATCCACATTCACATCCATAGTGGTCTCTTGAACGGGAGACATTGCGAGCACACGCTGACTTTGCAAGGCCGTTGTGCACATGTCGTGGTCCCACTTCAACGATTCATCGCAAATTGAAAACGGCAATGACGGCAATCGTTGTTCTGCACAACAATCCTGGCTACCGCCAATGCTGCTACTGCTGCTGTTAAAACTGCTGCCACTGTTGCTGATGCTATTGTTACGCAATTGGAGCGATCTGAGCGATCTTAACGATTGCTTGCATTTGCTTGAGCGTGCCAATTTTGATTGCATTGATCGAAGCGATTTGAGCGAGCCACGAGCCGACCTTTGTGACGACACTAGATCATTGATCGATGACACTTGTATTTCTTCATTGATTACCGCACATTTATCATCATGATGACTATCGGCATCATCATTGTGATCATGATCATTATCGAGAGAATTATATCGATTGTTATGCACATTACCATTGAGATTCATACTCGCATTGTTGTGATGACTCGAGTGTGTAGATCGATGCTTGTTTGTCTGCGTTAATTGTTGTTGCTGCTGATAGTTACTTGCAGCTAATTGATTGAGGCCCTTCGTGCACGCCTGATAACACGAGCCAATATGTTGAATCATTTGCCTATCACACTTTTTATTATTATCACTATTTTGTTTGCCTCTGACTGATTGTGGCTGATTTAACTGTAATTGTGATTGTAACTGTCGACGTCGATAATTGGCCGCATGATATAGCAGCAAACACATCACCAACACCATAGCTGCGGCTGCTAACAGCAGTAACTGACAATCGAGTGTGCCAGCATCTGCTCAATGATAGAAAATAAACGAGAGATTACGAGGCAAATATTGGTACAGTTAGTTTGCTGTTACAGTGACAATTTTCTGCTGCTGCTGTTGCTGACGATAATGTTGTCTGACACTTACACTCAATTAATGAGGGCGATTCGTGGTGGGCATGTTGGTTGCGACTGTGGTGCATTTGTGCCTGTCGCTTGTCAAACGCTAAACTGTCGATTGTGTGTCGAGTAACGTCAAGTGGGTCGTCGTTTAAAATCTCGTGTCGTTGTTGTTGTTGCACACGTCCATCTACTACAAGCTTGGTACTACCCTCTACTGAAATTAGCGTGATCGATGACGACATCTCGAAATCGTCCCATTAATAGCAACGGTTTATTGTTGATTTTAGTAGCCAGTGTTTTTAGTCGCAAGATGTTACTATTAATGTTTCCAATGACAACCTGTTGACAAAGCTCCCTCGCTCTCTAGCTGTACTCACTTTAGATGTTTGTTGTCGTTGATATTGGTGTCGTTGTCGTTGTTGTTGACATTTGCATACAACGACATGCAATGATGAAATTCCTAATTTTTATTCAGTTTCAATGATCTTTGATGTTGAACATTAGACGTTAGCTAAGCTGTATAATGTTCACAGTCTTGCGACACGCACGCATATGCTCATTCACTCTATCTATCTATATTTCAACACTCACAATATATACAAACAATTATTATCTAACTACTATTAGTTCATTTATTTGTTAATGTATGAATATCGATTGATACGGGCATTGCATTCATGCCTCTCATCTCATATCATTCCTTTGCACCGCAATACACTGCGCTAACTTCATTTGCTCATCGGTCTTTCCATTTGATTCTCCATTCGAGCATCAAATAGCTCGATGGTGTGACGCTCTCAAAAGTACGGCATACAACGACAGACAGCTAAAGTGAAGTTGCATACTTTTGGCTCCAATTGGATATATAAATAACACTCACCACTAGTTCACTGGCAATACTTCTATAGCTTCAGCTGTGAGCTGTGCACTGCTAACTTCGATATACTAGTCATTGAGGTTCATTCAGCAGCTCAGTCAGTTGGCCGACATTGAAAGGCCACCTGACGACAATTCCGCTGTCATAGCTTCTCTCACACAAAGTGTAACAACGGATCAGCTGCTCGGCAATTACAATGCTACATCCACAATTGCATTGATGGAGCGCCAGGAAAACGACAAGCGGCAAAAGCGTGTTGCTGATTATAAAGCTGCTTGTGATAAAGTCGAAAGCATCGCATGTAAATATGCTCTCTCTCTCTCTCTCTCTCTTTCTACCTCGAGTGAGGATTGAATTGAATAGAAAAATTTCCACTGTGTTTCGACGACAGAAATTCTATTGATTGTGCAACAACACAGAGATGAGGTAGATGTTTGTTTTCGCTCTGTTTTTGTCAGTTCATTCAGGGAAATTAGTGGCCGTTCTCTTCTCTTTTTTTCTTCTTTTTATTTATCGTGAAATTTTTCGCCGTTTATCGACTTCTCAACTCTAGGACAGTGCTCTTAGTGTTTGTTACGTAACATCAAATTGTCAGTAGCATCATCTACAGCCTTAACACGCTTGCAAAGGCTCAGGCTAAAGAGGCCACGCATGCGTCGGCTCGGCAAAAAAGAGGATTAGCACTCGCGAAAAAGTCTTTTTCTGCCATCCAAGCTGGTCATTCATTCGATCTTGTTCGAACGGAATCCTATCGAAGAATTAGCATCAGCTCGCCACTCAGTTCTCAGGCTTTTAACACTTTTCAGCTGCTGCCTTGGCCTCAGTAAGCAGTCCAGTGAGTAATTGGTCGACATTTGTTGTTGCTGCTGTAGACTTCCTCTAATATTCCAATCCAGTCTAACTTAGGTCGATACAATACAATTTAATTATGTAACAGCGGATCATCGATGCAGACAATTACAATAACGAACTATTATAAGTCTATGAATTGAGGGGTGCTCTCAAGCCAATAGCAGCTTCACTTGTGAGCGATCGATGTTATTGCTTGAGAACAACCTTTGTTACATACACATAAACAAACATCGGACCTTTTTGTTAGACAATCTATGTAGCACAGATGATGGAAAAATAATTTAGAAGATACTCTTCTGTTAAAAACTTGAAAACTAATTGGGTAAGTGTGCTGCTGTCTTCTTTATATAAACTAACAATTGTGGCTAACAATGATTTTGAATCAGTTCACAATCAAAACTTTCGTGCAGGCTTCATTTATTGTGTATACACATTCAACTATAGACTGTGAACAATAAATTATCGATACTAACTATTAAGAACAAAACCAAATCCAATAATCATCGATTAACAATTAAAAGTCAACAATTCAATCATTATCATTACGATTGATAAAAAGTTATTATACTCAGCAGAGCGGAAGGACACGCACACACACAAACAGAAAGTAGACTCAATCTGTGTCAAGCACTTGCTAACGTCGCGTGTTAAAAAATAAAACTAATTAGAGCACGAATGTCCTCCTTGATGCACTTGCTTGCTAAGCATACAAACTAAATAAATTGCTGTTGTGAAGCCGCCACTGTAAACAGTGCAAGCATGGTGAGCTTGTAGCTTTGATGAAAAGCTTTGGTATGGAAAGGGCTCACAAATTGATAATTCTATTAGAATTATGTGACGTCACAATGTGAAGTGCGGGAAACAGGTAAGCTGAACTTCGCATGTGTAACAGTAATCGATTCGATCGGAACTCAATTTATTGCAGCAATAAGTGATTGTTTGATAACAGAAGGTAGAAGAAGTTTTCAGCCGAATACAGTTCAGTGTTAATCAACAGAATAGAAGAGAAAATGATGCTACAAGGTAGTAAGAAAATACCTTACAGAGATAAAACACAGAGCTGCATCCGTTCACGTATGCGGCAACGTGAGAGGTGTTACCAATTGCACGCAGTGATCTACACAATTTTACAATATTCACACAACTAGACCATAATATAGCTTGTGCATAATGTTGAAAGAAAATCTGTTTTCTCTCACCTGCACTACTGATGTTGTTGTTGTTAACTAATTCTTTTGTTTGCCAATTAGACGAAATCAGCCTGTTCTGGTAGACTGCAACACGCTCAGCAGTTACAGCTAGACCGCTGGATTCTTGAACGATACATCAATCACAGCATCAATGCATCATCATGTGTCAATGGCAATGAGGCTGACTAGATGTCGGAGTTTCAAAATCCATCAAAACTATCACAAGCTCACAAGTCCAGAGTGAAGATTGAGCGAATAATAAAGAGAATATCTGACTTTGGCAAAGCTTATTGTGACTGTAAACATTGAGAACTACATTCATCGTGCCAACAGTGGAATAAAGAGAATGAACTCTCTTTAGTCAATGATTTACCTAGTTGCTTGCTGCGATAGACTATGAGAGAATAAATGGGTGAGATTTTTTCTATTTGACACACTGAAGCGCTCATTGGAGATTCACTGAACAACTGTTAGAGCACACACACACACACACACACACACACACACACACACACACATCAATGGAGTACGCAAATGAGGAGCTTAACAACCTCACACACTGTATGAGTACAGTATAAAGCCGTGCAGTTGCTTTTCGATTAGTTTCGTCGTTGGGCCCCGCTGCACGTTACGTACGCCTGCTACTCGTACCTGCCTGACTTAATCGGCTCGCCTCTCGGGAGGCTCTGCTCTTTTTATGAGCAAACATCACGGCGGGCCACCTTTTAACACTTTTCACGCCGTTCCGTTCGACGCCTTTCAATACGCCCAATGATGTGTTCATTTCGACCAACTGGTGTGTTTCAATTCGCTCTCACACGAGCATACTGTGCACACGAGTATATTGTGTGCGCGTGCGTATGCCGCTATGTTGTAATATTAGCACGAACGATGCATGTGTTGGTGGGCCTCATTGGTAGGCGTAAGTCAGTAGTGTCAGTCAGCCAGTCAGCACACACACACACGCACACACACACACACACACACACACACACACACCAAACGGCACTACGTTGGCCCTTGAAAGGCCAACGACATGAACCTATTTTCTCTAACACCAACACTGACACTATTTACCGTGAGCAACCATTGCCATTTAACACTCATAGCTAACACAGACCAGCTGCACGCACATTGCTGTGTGGTCGAAATAATCAACTGTGTGTTAGTGCGAGTGCCGAACGAATACCAAAACACTGGCCCCGGCACGCTGGCTTCAGGGCCCTTTCATTGGCCCGAACAAACAGACAAACGCGCCCACAGTACAAGCTATATTTCGAAACGGACATACACTCGCATAGAGCGCGGATACAGTGATCTGTGCGACCCTTTTAGATGAGCGTGACTCATGCCATACGCCTGATAAACAGGCAAACAAGTGACGTCAATTTGGACTCACGTCATGCTCTTTTCTCATTTACTACTTTCTTTCTTTTTCTTTTATTGCCGGCCATTCACTACTAGCATGTAGCATCAAGCGTCTGAGTGTGTGTGCGTGTCTCAACCTCGAACTTATGGCCTCGGACGGATGGCCTCGTTTGTTTAGGACAAACACAACTTCTCTCACACTTGACTCTTGCACCATTTGATCAGCTGTGTGGAAAAAATTAAAATAAATCTCAGCTACTATCGAGCTACCGTTTAAAATGTCATTCGATGATCGTTATTGTTGTTGATGCCCTAGTGTATGAGCTGACAACACATTGTGTAAGATGACGAACATCACAAACAAAGCTTGTGTCTCAACTCACAAGCTCACGTCGTTAACTCAACTCCAAAATGCCAGAATTTTTTCGTGGCATTCGACGACCCTGGAAAAGTGCTCTGATGGTGGGCCCATCTGGTATCGGCAAGACCATGCTTTCCAAAGCGGTGGCCACCAAATGTGGAACGACGTTTTTCAACGTCAGCTCTTCGACTTTCACATCAAAATATCGTGGTGACTCAGAGAAGCTTGTTCGATTAATATTCGAGATGGCACGCTTTTATGCACCGAGCATTATATTCATCGATGAGATTGATCCGCTGTGTTCACGACGCGGCTCTGTTACGGAGCACGAGGCCAGTCGTCGGGTAAAATCCGAGCTTCTTATTCAGATGGATGGAATCACTAACAACGATGAGCCGGCCAAAGTGATCATGGTTTTGGCTCCCACCAATTTCCCGTGGGACATCGACGAGGTACTGAGGCGACGTTTGGAGAAACGAATTTACATTTTGTTGCCCAATCAAGAGGGCCGTGAGGCTTTACTAAAAATCAATTTGCGAGAAGTTGAAAAATGCCCTACACTTGATTTGAGCCACATAGCTCGTTGTCTCGATGGATACTCAGGGGCAGATATCTTTAATGTGTGTCGAGATGCTTGTATGATGTCCGTGAGTCGCAGGATTGCAGGTTTAACACCCGAATAAATACGATCTCTGTCTAAAGATGAACTTGAGCTGCCCGTCAGTCCAAACGATTTCGAGGAGGCCATACGAAAAGTCAACAAATCTGTATCGGCTGGAGACTTATCGATATCTGGTCGATACCAAAAATGGATGGGAGAGTTCGGATCACTCTAACAGGGTACGATTTTGTTAGCACGTAAAATTTTCCGGTTAAATGATGAATAATTTGATAAAGATCTTATCAATACGTGGCGTTTGGGGCGATAATTTAATCTAGTATTTTAACAATCGAGCTGTCATGAATTGTCTAACTAACTCGTCTGTTATTTCGGCTCGTCGGCGTTGATGAGCCGCCACGAGATCTTGTAACACTGTTATAGTCTCTTTTTTCAAATATCCGGTCAACAATTCACCGGACGTATAATCGCGCCTAATTTGCTCTAGCTTTTCGTCGTCCTCCAAAAAGTAGTGAAGATATTGATACGATGTGTCGACGTCGCAATTGCCACCTCTAGCTTTATGCTCCTCAACAGTCGCCCCTCCGCCAGAAAAAGCATACTTGTTGATCTTATCTTTGATTTCTTTGGGACTGTCAGTCAAGAAAATCGCGCTGGTCTTGTCTGAGGCACTCATTTTTGTTTGCGGTCCTTGTAAAGCAGGAAAGAACTTTGAGTGAATCAAAGCTGGCTTTGGATATTTGAGTTTCGGAGCGACATCGCGAGTCAACCTAAAATATGGGTCTTGATCGATGCCACATGGAATTAAACAAGGCATTGACGCGGCCGGTGAGTCGACATTAGGGCCCAACACATTCAGAAACGAGCAGCTAAATGCTGGAGCAGCTTGAAGATTAGGAAAGAACAATTTCGATGAGCTGTCATCGCCGGTGAAACCGAAAATATTCTGCATCTTACCAATGCTGCTGCGTATCCCGATTCTCCATGCAGTTGGTAAGAGTCTCGGTAAATTAGTCTCCTGCGACATGATCTCTAGATTAGAGAAAATGAAAGTCTTATCGAGCTCGAAGCCACAGGCGATAATATCACGAGCATTCTCGAACGAGTACTTCTTTGCCGCCACTTCGTCAACCTCGTCGGGGCTGCAAGCCCATTTTTCGTCATCGGTCAATTGAATAACAATAGGCACATTAAACGTCTTTTGAAGCCAGACAGAGAATATGAATGGCAACAAGTGTCCCACATGCATTGCCGCCGATGATGGCCCTCGGCCTGTGTAGAGATAGAATGGTTTGCCTTGCTCATATCTACTCAGGATAAAGTCTAGATCGCGATGTGAGAAAAATATTCGCCTCCGAATGAAGTGATGAGCTCTTGCATTCGTCAGTCTCTCCATTCGGGCGATGATTTCATCGGCCAACGGTAACGAGCCAAACTTCAAGATCAATTTATCATAGTCGACGCCGGCTTGTGATGTGGCCACAACCTTCCACGGAGTAACAACATCCTCGTCGTCGTCTCCACCGGCACCAGCGTTCGGCGCATAGTCGCGTATGGTTTCCATGAGGGTCTAATAATAATTACTTCTAATATGGAATAAATTAATTATAAATTATGAATGGATAGCCCAATTGAGAGCGCCACATGTGATGGCAATACTTTAGCTGAGGGGCCGCATGCGCATTAATGCTCGCGCGTCATTCGAATTCTGTTTACTTTATGTTCTGTTTTATTTAATGCATAAAACTCAATTCTCGCTTGACTAAATGACATGGTAGAAGGTGATGGTTGTTAGGTGAGGTGTCACCATTTTGTGGCAAACGTTAGGTAACCCGAATGACCGACGTTCGTGTTGGGTGGTTTTGCAGCAGCAAATCGTTTAGTGTCACCACTAGGCCACGTTTTTAGATTGACCGGTCTGACGTCAATGTTCTTCGAGATGCATTCCATTGTGACAATATCCTGGAATTTTGTCTCAGTTAATTTTGCTACTGTGCGCTGCACTTGTTCGATACAAGGCGAAAATGAACACAACCGTGATCCGTTGCGTTTGAGAACACGATGGGCGTGCTCGATGGCCATCCACGTTTTCGGCAAATCCAAAATGCAAGCGTCAACGGCCTCTTCGAGTTCAGGCAAAAATCCCTCATTGCATACGTCACGATAAGTGACAGTGACATTGTTGGCAAATCCGTGTTCGGCAAAGTCTTGAATAGCGTGTTTAGCCCGCTCCTCGTTGAACTCAAACGTATACAAGTGTCCATCTGGAATGCACGCACGCAACAGGCAATGTGACAATGATCCAGAGCCTGTCCCTGATTCTACCACCACAGTGCCAGGCTTGACATCCAGTTGAATTAAGATCATGCTGATGTCTGGTTGGTACAATATTTGCGTCCTGTGAGGCAATAATTGTGTCCAAAATTCTGGTGTCAATCGTAATGGCAATATCCAACCTTTGCGGCAATTGTATCTCACACCGTACGGATGTCCGACGAGCTCGTTGGCTTTTATTGCTCCAAATTTGGTATTCAGTACTTTATCCTGTTCAATTTTGAACATGAATCGCAACGAATCGCTTAAATATATGACACACATATCGCCGAGACGTACCTTGGCGTTTTCGGGGTCCCTAATGTAGTTCATGGCGGCTAAGTGTTCAATATTCGACAATCACAACATTTGGTTGAGAAAGTGAAAGATGTCCAGCGTGCGTGTTTCTCCTGTCCGTCCGTCCGTGTGTGAGTGCGTGTCCACAACGCCGGTGAGTGAACATTTTCTACTGTGAATTACCATTCACAGTGAACAGAGCTGTTTATTTGTGTTCACTATCGATCAGCTGATCGACAGCATCGTACGCTAGAAATGTTCTACGTGCCTTCCACAAGCGTTCGTCTGCACTCATTTGGAACACCCTTTAGGAGGCGAGGAATATGGCGCCTTTCTCTAACAAGGAAACGTTCTCTATCGATGACGTCGATTTGGGAAAAACTTTATAGTCATATTGTAGAGCTCGGAAAGTAGTACAAGTAATGTCATATCATAAATCCAGAAACTGAAAAATTCTTTGAAAAATCACTACTTTTTTCTAATAATATCGAATTTTATTCCATTCTAACAAGTGATTTTGGTCATTTACGAAGCTTGATGGTACGTATTTAATGAAGAGTAGTTGATGGGGCCCCTAAAAAGTGACCAACCAACAAGAAGATAGATATAATAACCACTTTGGTCATTTTGAACATGTAAATTGTAGTAGTTCTATGAGTTATGTAGACGGCGAGCTTGAAGACGCTCATCGGTGTCTCGCTGACCTTCAGAGGATATGAAGAGCTAAATTTTAGCTGTGCGAAATTCAAAAAATATTTCTCCATATCGCAAAAGTCTGGCAATTCCTGGATGGGAGCCAACACCCGTTTTGTAGAGCAGATCGAGCCTGACAAAATGAGACTATGCCCGTTTGTATCTGGGTGCCATGCTAGAGAACGTTCCCTTGTAAGCCAGAAGGCCCAGTTTCTTTTCTCTCCGACTCAAAGATCCGTCAAATGTTGTTCACATACTAACTTCAGAGTTTGTTTGTGCACCTCTGTACTGGGTCTATGCGATGTATTACATGCCGAGATTGTTGTCTGTGTAATCCACAAACGTTTGTCGCAAGCACTGTATGTTGTGTTCATTATTTTTTCCTGCCTCGCGACTCGCAAGTGGTTACTAGATTGATCAAGGTTTATGCTGGTAAGCGATAAATGCACTCGCTAACATCAACTACAGCTCGTGCGAGAGATAGTTCTATCGATACAGTTGTCTATCTCTCTTCGTGTTTGGACTTCTTATGAAGCTTGAATCACTCTCAATTCTTATTCAATTCGCGTGTTCCGGTTTATATCCGTGTGTATCGTGCTCATTGTATCGTATGTCCTGTTGTTGTGGGTGAATCTGTGATTGTGAGGTCACACAATAGACAATGAAATGCTCGCAATGAGTAGTGAATGACTGAGTAGTCTCATGACGGAGCTCATTGTGTACGAACAAACTGTAAGAGGAGAGCCAACTCAAGTTCAATCAAGCATTGGACTCAATTAAATGTACTAATGAAGTGACGTAGAAACAATCAATAATCGACAAGCCTTCAGATTCACCAAGAATTGTGAGCCACTTGCAGTCGATATACGGGCACATGTGCATGCTCATGGTCAGTTTGTCTTGTTTACTTGCACATCTTGCTTGTATCGAGAGCCAGTAATTCAACACTCATCGTATGAGAGAGCACTACGCCTTTCTCACGATCCCTATCAGTTAGTTTTATCATATAGTTAGCTTCGTCGGATCGAGTCGCGGACGCGTCGGGATAACAAAATTTGTCAGTTCACCCAGCTCGTGGCGTTGTGGCTGGTGGATCGTATATACTTGAGTGTGTGTGTGTGTGTGTGTGTGTGTGTGTGTGTGTGTGTGTGTGTGTGTG